>NCQV01017991.1:0-10553 GCA_002740545.1 Lophocereus schottii | reverse complement strand
GAAGGATACAATTCCAATCAACAAGATTCTTGAGTTACACTGAACAATTCAAACCAATAGGTTATACTCAACTAGCAATTCAATATTTAAAAAGAAAAATTAAAACAGCATTTCCCACTTCACATCATCACCACATAAGTGAAAAGAGAGGAAAAGGATGAATGCTTACCTTCAGTTCAAAATCATTAGCACATATAAGAATCAGGCCACTAAGGCGAATTCACGTTTGCCCAAAAATTAAAACTAGGGTTTATACCAAGTATAAGTTAAGAGAAAGATTAATTACCTTATAAAAGTTGATGGATTTGAGTAGAAGAATCAGGCTACTAAGGGGAATTTGCTTTTGCCCGATGCATGCTTGATAGGAATCACCATGTTTTATTAACAAAGCGAGAGAATGAAAGAGATTGAAGGTTAATTGTGGCAGGCAAGTGGTTCCTAATGATGTCGATTATGAGGCAAAATAGACTTTAATAATTAAGAAAGTGAGAACTAAAATAACGAGGGAAATTTTTGTCTTTCCCTCCTAAAGTCTGATTTTTTTATTTTGTCCTTTGTGCCTATTTATAAGACTACCACAATACATATATTTTATATGGCAACTTTGTGGATTTGCACAATAACCCAATGAAGGATTTGGGGAAGATTTGGGTGTAGAGTGATAGAGGAGGGGAAGAGGAAGTCGCATAGAGAGAGAAAGTATGGAGGAGAATGAAAGACAAATGAAGAAGAAACGAGGGGTTGTTAGGCTTTTATCGCAGTTTGGAGTTGGCACGGCATGCTGCATGGAGGCCCCGTGCTAAATTTCTGTCTTTGCATTCTGAAATTTCAAGATTGGAATGCTTATGCCACTTGCCAAGGGGGTTGCCATGCCAAATCTCTATTTGGTGTTTCTCTTGGCTTCATGTGTGGTGCGAGAGTGCAAGTTGGCAAGGGCTTCTAGTGCCATTTTTCTACCCAAGAAATGTCTCATCCTGTCATCTTTTTTCCTAATTATTTTATCTTTTCTTATCTCTTTCTCTTTTTTTTTCACATTCTTTTCAACTCGTCGCTCACTTTTTTGCTCTTTTTTTTCTTTTCTCGTTTTTTTATTTTTTAGTTTTTCCTATGTTTCAAACACACGCTCACACATGTTCACACTATTTAAAAATATACAAGAAGTTGAGACCTTAGCTACTCAAAAGGAGGTTCATGGAGTAGTAGGAGACACTCCACATCCTCCTCATTGGGCATGTCCAAAAATTACTTCAGCCTATGCCCATCAGCCTTGAATGTATGGTCTTCAGTGACCTTGATTTCAATCGCACCATAAGAGAACACTTTCACCACAATAAAAGGACCTGTCCACCTATACCTAATTTTTTTGAAAATAGGTGAAGTCTAGAGTAATACAAAAAAACCTTTTACCTCGTAGAAAACTCCTTCCTATTAATGCACTTGTTATGAAAGACCTTGACTCTTTCCTTGCTTATTCGTGTGTTTTCATATGCTTTCCTACGAATCTCTTCAAGTTCATTTAAAATCAAATTCCTCTCACAATATTCAAATCATAGTTGAGGGTCCTAATGGCCCATCAAGCCTGATGCTGAAGCTCAGCAGGTAAATAACACGGATGACCGTAGACCACCCTATAAGGGGACATCCCTAAAGAAGTCTTAAAAGCCTTTTGGTAGGCCTACAATAAATCAATCAATTTATATGCCCAATCCTTCCCATTCTTGGTCACAGTCTTATCTAAGATTTGCTTGATTTGCTTATTTGGCACTTCCACTTAACCATTAATTTGAGGATGGCATGGGGTATCAAGGCGGTGGATGATTGAATGCCTTCTTATTAGGGCATCAAAGGACCTATAGTCAAATTGGGATCCCTTTGTCACTAATAATCACTTGATGGATCCCATAATGGGCAAAAATATTCTCCCATAGGAACCTAATGACAACATTAGACTCATTTGTCCTTGTAGGGATGACCTCAATCCACATAGGCACATAATCAACACAGATGAGAATGTACTCATTCTCAAATGAATTTGGAAACAGACTTAGAAAATTGATTACCCATACACCCAATATGTCAACCATAATAATAGGGTGAGGGGCATCATGTCTTTCATACCAATTTTATCTAATTGTTAGCAACACAAGCATCATTTGCAATATTCATGGGCATTTTGAATAGGACTAGCCAAGAGAACCCACTTTGGAGAATTTTTATGGTAGTTTTCCTCCTACTAAAGTGTCTCGCACAAGCATGGTCATAGACAAAGGAAAGGGCACTATGGATTTAGTCATCGGGCACACATCTCCTGATGTTTTTGCCTTGGTATACTTAAACAAATAGGGATTATCCCACATAAAGAGCCTAACCATTGAAAGAAAATGTGCCCTAAGTCCATTCCATTAGAATTTGCAATATAACCTAGTAGTTAACAATGTTGACATAACATTGTTTCCTTTGAGCCCTACATAGTTATTCATTCGTGAAGCATTCAAAGATAGAGGTCTTACATGCATAATCAATTGTAATCCTAGAAAGATGGTCCATAATTGAGTTTTGGGAACCTTTATCCTCAATTTCATAGTCAAATTCTTGCTACAGCATGATCCATCGAATTAATCTAGGCTTCGTATCTTTCTTGTCAAAAAGGTGTTTCAAAGTGGCACGTTTGGTGAAAACAATCACATGAGACCCTATGAGGTAGAACCTAACATTTACAAATAAAAATGATCGTTAGAAACTCCTTTTTAGTTACGGTGTAATTCCCTTATGCCTTATTCAAAGTATGACTCGTATAGTAAATCACACGGGTTTTCTTATCAATATGTTGACCTAACATGACCTCAACCGTGTAATTGGATGCATCACACATGAGTTCAAATGGTTCTCCTCACATGGGAGGATACGAGATGGGAGTGGTGGCTAATGCCTCCTTATGCTTCTTAAATGCCATTTCACACTCCTTAGAGGAGTCGTATGGCACATCCTTGGCTATAAGTGAGGAAAAGGGCTTAGCAATCTTGTGAAATCCTTAATGAGTATCCATTAAAAATCAGCATGTCTAAGAAATGATCTTATGTCCTTCACACAAGCAGGAAGGGGTCAAGTTAACTTTAGCTTTGTCTGCCTCTAACCCCTCATTTGAAATAATATGTCCCAAGACTATCCCCTCTTAACCATAAAATGACATTTCTCCTAATTAAGGGTTAAATGCTTGTCCCAACACCTTCCTCGAACCTTTCCTAAGTTATTCAAGCAGGTATCAAAAGAATTGCCATGTACAGACAAGTCATCCATGAAACTTTCAAGACATTGCTTAACTAAATAAACAAATATCGATATCATGCACCATTGGGACATGGCTGGAGCATTGCATAGAGCAAAGTGCATCTGCCTAAAGGCATAAATACTAAAAGGCATGTGAATATTGCCCTCTCTTGGTCTTTGGGGGTAATAGGCACTTGGATATAACCAAAATACCCTTCAAGGAAGCAATAAAAAGGTTGCCTAGCTAACCTCTCCATCATTTGATCCAAGAAGAGTGAAGGAAAGTGATCCTTTCTCGTAACAGAATTCATTTTTCCTATAATCAATGCTAACCCTCTACCCAGATTGGATAGTTATGGGAATAAACTCATGCTCGGTATCCTTAATCACGTTGACACCAGTCTTTTTAGGAACAACTTGGATGGGGCTCACCCACTCACTATTCAAGATGGGATAAATAATATCATGATCCAACCACTTAAGGATTTCTTTCTTCACCCTCTCTTGAAGCGTAGGCTTCAACCTTCTTCGCCTATCCTGATAAGGCTTGGCATTGTTCTCAAGATGGATCTATATTGTACTATGGTAGGACTAATACCTCTAATGTCTCCTAAGGTCCACCCTAAAGCATCTTTCTTTTCCCTTAATAAGTCAAGAACTTGAGTCTTTTGATATGGGTTTAAATCATTAGCAATTATTACAGGAAAAAACTCATTTGGATCTAAGAATGCATATTTAAGTGTATTGGGAAGGGGTTTTAACTCAAGAAAGGAAGATGAAGGCACACTAGGGGGTGCCTTATAAGGTGAAGATGGGAGAGAAGAGATGGATGCAAGAAAGGATGCATGTAATGAGTTGTCATATTGATAATCAAATACAACCGTGCCATAGTCGAGCTCATGTTCCTTACAAAAGGACTCATACAAACATGACATTAAATCCTCGTCATGGTCAAGCTCCACTTTTTCTAAAGAAAAGTCACCTATCAAATTAAGGGTAGAGTGTTGTACATCATCAAACCTTATGGGTTACTTTTAGAGGTTAAACATATTTAATTTCATTGTAAATTCGTAAATGTTAACTTTATTTTTCCATCCCTATAGTTAATGAGAGCATTTAAAGTAGTAAGGAATGATCGACCAAGGATTAACGATATTTCATTTTCACAACTCACAGCAACCTTGGTCTCTAGCAAAACAAAGGCAACCTGAAATATGAATTCCCTTACGTTGACCAATGCATTATCAACCACCGTTCTATGAAGCTTAGTGGAATGGTCGGCCAATTAAAAGACCATCTTTGTGGGTTTGAGCTCCCCTAAACCTAACCTCTCGTATACTGTAAATGGAAAAAGGTTAACATTAGCTCTTAGATCAAGAAGGGCCATATGGATGTTGGGATTTCTAATCATAATTAAGATGCTAGGACATCCTCGGTCCTAGTGGTGCACAAATTGTTAAGAAATTGTGCGTAGGGGACATTTTTTATATCACATCAAGAAGAGGAATGTTGATTTTGAATTGGGAAAAGGTCTTTCTAACCTTATCAACATAAGATTAAGCCTTCTTCCCTTTCAAAAGGTTAAGGAAATAGGGGGTGGTTTAGGAGCATCCTTAGAAGAGGTTGAGTTAATGATAGACTCATTTTCCTTGGTGTTTTCCACCTCCTTAGAGGGGATGGAATCAGGTGGGGAAGAGGGCACAATTTCAAGGATAGGATGGAGAGGAAGATAGGGGAGGGGATCCATTCAAATCTTGTTCACCCACATGGGTGTCAAGCTTTTTACCTAACCGTAGAGGGATTGTAGCATTTATCTTGTTAACATCATTTGGGTCAAAAGGAGCGGAGAATACCCCTCTTGGGTTCACCTCTAGTTGACTAGGAAAAGTCACATTTTCCTATTAGACATGGCTAGTTGTGCAAATTATTCGTTCATTGTCTTCATCATCTTCTCATTAGATTCCTTAAGTTCTCTGATTATCATCTCCATATTATTGACTCCCCTATTCACTTTGTCCAAATTATAATAATTAGGAGGGGGAAATGACTGATTAACATGTAGTTGAGGGGGACGTCCCCTTGGAGCACTGTAAAATCCTTGGAATGATGGCCTTTGTAAGAAGAAGAGGAGGAGTTTCCTTGGAAACCCCCACCTTAAGCATTATGCATCAAAGCATTTGGCATGGTCCATGAAAAATTGGGGTGGTTAGCCCACCCAGCTTGTATGTAGGAGTGCAAGGGTTAAATTTTAGCATTTGGAAGGCCGCATTCAGTTGTCCTTATTCTTAGCTTGTAGCCAATTGTTGAGAAAATATGGTTATGCACTTAGGGAATGATTAGTGGATTGACATTAAGAACATGAAACCATTTAGAGGGGAGTTGTTTACCACTTGGAACAACATAAAACCCTTTAACATGTTTTCTAGGGTGGCCAATCTAATGTCTACATACGTGGTGGCTGCCACCGCATAGATTCCTCCCGTTGGGCTATTGATTCTAACACCTAAGCTCTCATCCCTAGTGATTTTCTATTATAAGGTCTTTTCCAATAAATTTAATAAAAAATCCCATGCCTCAATCTCACTCTTGTTCAAGAAGCCTCCTTAACACATGGATTTAACTATGGTCCTTGTGACAGTCAACACCTTCATATATTATTAGGCATAAATGCCAATGTTCTGAACTATGGTAAGGACATTGAGCAATCAAGAGTTTAAACCTTTCAAAATATTAAACCTTTCAAAATAGTTCGAAAAGGACTCTTTCTCAAGTTGGATAAAGTGGTTGATTTATTCCTTAATTTTATGGTTTTATCATTAGTGAAATATTTTCTCAAGAAGACCCTCACAAACCCATCTCATGTGGACATGGAGTTTGTAGGGAGACTATGCCTCCATTTCTTCACCAAATCTCTCCAAGCAAAAGGAATGAAATGCTACCTAACAATGTCTTGGGGCACATTTGGGAAATGCATCATTGAGCACCACTATCTCCAAAGAATTTGGGAGCATGATCATGTAGTGTGGGCTAAAGGCAAATTGTACATCCCCACCAAGTTACGGGAATTGAAAACACGAAGGAGTAGTAGACCTTCAGGGATAAAAGATTCAGCTCAAGCTCCTTTGGCCAGGAGGAGGACCTTAAGCTTGTTCATCCTCTGTTTCTTCCAAGTTAAGTGTTATGAGTTGGGTTAACTCGATGTAGGGTTCTGCAATTTCAACATGAATGAGTTGTCCAAGCGCTCATTCATCATTGTTTTTTTGTTTGTTTTTTTTTAATTTCATTTTTTTTTCCAAAATGACCAAAACTAAGATACATACAACAATCAAGACTAAACCAATGCGAATCCAAGACCATCATCCTGGGAAACAATGCCAATTTGTTGGTAAATTTGTGCGGTGAAAAAGAGGAAATTTTGTCTTCTAGGATGATGGGAGATTCGTCTAAGTTTGTCTTAACTGTGACTAAGATTTGAATTGATTAANNNNGCTAAGTTACCGTCAAATGTAAATTTAAACAAACTCCATTGCAAATGAGGATTCAAACTATAACACAAACAATAGAAATTAAACTAACTTATCTATCATTAAATAAAATACAAGCAATAAGCATTTAGCACATAAAAAGGGTGCAAAACATGCTAGCAAAATTAAGGAAGAATAAAAGGAGAATAGAATTCAACTTGGTTTCCTAGCCTAAGAACTCAATCAATCTTCACTATCCTTCAATGACAACACTGTCATACAATAAAACACAAAACTAAGGATGATTCTAAGCAGAAAGAGAAGAAGAAGGTGATGGCTCCTTAGAGGTCAACCAGCAAATAAGAAATTAGAGAGAAGAAGAAGAGTAGAAAGCCACGGGCATCCTTGCAGAAGGCTTCGCCATATAACCATCAAACTCTTTAGTGGAGGTTGCATAAAATCAAATCAAAGCTTAACCAAACATCAAAAGATAGTACTGTGATGAAGAAATAGGAAGTGGATAGAGATCTACGAAAATTCCAGCCATAAATCGTATAAATTCAAGTCCTAATCACAAACTTATATTGAAATTAGCAAAACTCATAATCAACTATAGAAAATTAAACTCAAAAGAAAATAGATAAAATTCAAAAAACAACAAAGAATGAGATTTGGAAATGATAATTTAAACACTAAAAGCTATCTAACCTAGGCTAAAAATCTAACTTAAACACCCTAGCTTAACCCCTTCAATCGTTTGTTGTGTTGCTTTTATAACCACTCAATTAGGTGCTCGTCGTTTGATTTGAGGTTTTACTGAAGTTGTGGAAGGTAAAGATGGCATTTAGAGGATAGAAATGATTTGGTGATGGTGGCACACAGATCAATGGCGGGGATGATATTGATCATGATGCTGGTAGCTGATGATGAAGCTCGTATGATACATGATGAGATGAAGACGGTAGTGGTGGTATGAAGAAGATAGGGATAAAAGTGGAAGTCTTAGTAGTGGGAAAGAATGAAGAGCAAAATCAGATAAAATGAAGAGAGAATAAGGCAGGGTGTAGAAGAAGCCTCACGTGATACAAGGTTAGGGTTGGTAGGCTGTAATTATAATTTCTTTTTTTATTTCTAGGACATGAGAGAAAATAGGCTGATGATTAGGCTGTGAGAAATCTCAAATTCTTCATTTTTCATATTTTGCACATTTTTCTAAAATTTTGCATGACCTACAAAAAAATAAACTCAAATAAAAATCTAGAAAGAGTAATTATTAGGAACAAAATTAGTTATTAAGAGTATACAAAAATTAGATGAATTTTGGTCCAAACACAAGGTCACAAACATAATCGAAAGAAACGTAAGGTTGCAACCTGACCATGTTGGTAGTTCCAGATGGCAACCCCTAGATTAATCTAGCAATAGTGAGTTTTGTCTCTTCATTCAAACCAACTGTAATTTAGATTCGTCCAAACTGCTGCATGTATTTTTCTAATTTTAGATTCTCTTGGCTAAGGGTAATAATCTTGACATAGAGTTCCTGCTTGTATAAAGATGGTATGAATGTCTTATCCATGTGTTTCTTAAACTTGTACCAGGTCTTGATCTCAGGTTTTGCATCCGTTGCCATAGCCTTCTTTAATTTCTCAAATCATAAGGATGCATATCCCTTCATCTTGAGAGTAGGCAATTTGAAAGACTTCTGATCATTTTACTCCTAAAGCTGAAATATCTTTCCAATGGATCAAACCCAATCAAAATAGTTCTTCGGGTTCATACTGCCATCGAACACCATAGCTGTTACCTTGAGATCTCTGAGGTCATCCCTTGGATACCTATTTTTCCTCCTCTAACTACGACATCACAATATTCATAAGAGGAGGAATAGACAATACCAATAGGGTTTACATCAAGCTTTAGTTTATGGTAGCATGTTGTTCCAACAAACACAGATCCTATTCCGTGCCCAGGCTTCCTTATAAGCCTCCTTACTTTCTCTTGAAACACAATGATGGCTTTATGCCTCCTTATCTCATGCACTTGCTTAAGGGAAATGCCCCTAGAATGAGAAAAATCTCCTTCATTGGACATGATTGTACCGCTATAACAAATTTCGCTTTTTGTGGCAATTTATTTGTGGCAATTTTTGGTTTGACACAAAAATCTTAAGAAGTTAAAACATCTGCGGTAAAACATTTTCCACAATAGTTTCCACTAGAGTTTCACTCAAATTTCACTCATAATTCCTCACTTTCCACAATAGTTTCACCCAAATTCATCCTTTTTCCTTTACCCACTTATCCACTTTCTCTCTCTAAAATGTCAACCTCCATTATTGAGGTTTAAGGTAGTAGAAAAAGAAAACTTACTCTTTGACCCTATTCTCATATTATCCAACTTGAAAAGAGCTATTTGAAGTAAAAAGGTGCTAGATTCAACCCTTCTAACTACACAAGCATCTCCTGCATGGGCTAGAAATGAGTTGGTGATGCCTCTAATGCACTATCCCTCCCTTACAAGTTTTTAAGAGCTTCTTCTTCTTCTAATGCACCCACAACATCAAAAGGTAACAATGATGCCTTCCCCTTAATCCTCCCTCCTAGTACTAGAGGCTTGTACTTTGCTAATGATGAACAAAAGTTGAAATATAACCTATTGAGTACTAGGAAGACAAGTAAACAAAAACATTATCATGTTAAATCATTGAGGGCTTTGGGCAAGGTAGATGATGTGGTACTTTACTTAAAATTTAGGATAACTAGAGTATGTGGAGGTGAAATGTGCGTGTTATGATCCTTTGTGATTGAATTTTATGCTTCTTGCATATGGATTAGGTCGAGTCATATAGGACAAAGAACTGTTAATCACTTTCTATATGTTTAATACGGACCATGGGATGAGTGTAAGAGGATTTAATGCGCCACTTCACCTTTTGGTGAATATAGATGCCTTTAGGGATGTCCCTAGTTTATGAAGACCTGACCCCATTTGGTTGAGCATACCTTACTCTAAATGCAAAACCTATAATGGTAGGTTTAGGAGGACTAGGATTTATGACCTTGGAAATCCCAAGCCACAGATATTTGTAACATAAACATTCGTAACCTGCAATGTTAATGGCTGATATTATCTTTGGACACCATGGTAGCCAAAACATGTGTAGGAAAGCGGAATTATTTGTCATTTGGTGTGCTTTGACGAGTACACAAGTGGATGCCAGAGTCTTCATCATTTTCCATTTAGCGAAACTGGGCAAGACAACCCATGAGAATGTCATAGGTGTTGGGGCTACAATCACCACCATAGCTCAAGCCTTGAATCATAGTCGGAAGTTAACCCTTGAGCCCCACTTCTTAGGAGGGAGCCTCGACATTCCTATCCTATCCCATAGTACCATCATTGATACGAGAGGTGACACCTATAAATACCCGAACTACAAACAAACCCTCTTCAGTTTTCCCAGTGTGGACCATACCACCATAGCCAATAAAAGGAATTAGAATTGTTGTAGGGTGATTATTCATGAAGCATTGATGCAGAGAGATGGTGAGGGGGCCCATGATGATGATGAGGGGGATGATGAAGATACAGAGGGCAAAGGTGAAAAAGGGGGTCATGAAGTTCAAGAGGCCAATGAAACACAAGCAGAAGAATAACCCACTCCACAACCACAATTTCAGCAACCACTTTCCTTTGAGATAGGGGACTCGTCTTCCTAAACCCAAATACCATTTGACATCACATTCCTCCAATCTATCTCCAATCTCCAAGTGGAGATAGTCGACTTATGAGAGGGGTATACTAGGAAGAAACAAGACATTC
>NCQV01017945.1:4233-16885 GCA_002740545.1 Lophocereus schottii | reverse complement strand
AAATCCCCCAAAAAATGGAAATAAATGAAATAAAATAAAAATTCCTGGGTCGCTCTGTCTGTCTGGATCTTATCTGAGGGAAGGAATGGGAGGCTAATAGAGGGGAAGGGATAAAAGGAAGTTCAAGGGAAGGGAGATGATTTAGTTTACCTTGTTTGTATATGTTGGTAAAGGAAATGGAGGGAAACTGGGGTGAACACAGTAGAGAACTTCCCTTCACAAGCTCTCCCCGATCAACCGCCAGTCTGTAGGTGAACAGCTATTAAGGTGGTGGGGTGAAAGAGAGTGGAATCTCATTCTATGTTCCCCTCGACTTAATTTTCCCGAACAAGGACGGGATGAATTAAATAACATCTCTTCCCCTATCATCTCTACCCATTAATTCAAACAATCAGAATTAAGTGTTCCTCTTTAGTTGTTTTAACCGCATGGATATCACAATGTCTTGCTGTCTGGTGTGCCAATTGTCATATCAAAGGCCATTTGTAAGACTCGAAAGTACTTTCAAGTCTAAATTAATGGCTTTTGGTACAGAGCTCCTCAATTATGCTCGTCTTATGGTGTTGGCTTGCAGTTTTACAAGAATTTCTGTGCGAAACTGGAGAACATCATCTGGAAACCAACAGACGGAGTGGTACGATAGAGTTTGCGGAGGACAAAATCTTGCTGATCCAGTGTTCTCTGGACGTGAAGCAAAATGGAATGAGCAGTACAATAAATAAAAGCAAAAAACCCTATGGTTTATGTACATATGCTGCACGGTGCGTACAATCGAACATAGGTTGCCCAGCAATGGAAGTTGAAGATTAGCAATTTCCTGTATTATATACATGTGTCGATAATCCTCTAAGTGTAATCTTAGATCATCGTGATTAAAATTTGGTAAATCCGTGTCTTGTACTTGTGCTTTTTGGTTAGTATCATATGAAGCAGAGGGAGAAGCAAATAGAAATGTGTGTATTGGAATTAGTTGTTTTAAGTGAGGTGTTGATCATTCTGTTTAACTTTAAGGAGGTAGCCTTCTTCTGTATTCTCTGTAATATATTCAACTCAATAAAATCAGGAAAAATTTGGTTGCAAGAACTACTGCTTCTGTATATATTTTTGATTATAATAGACTATGACAATGTCTTATAAAACTATTCTCTGGTTGTTTTGTGGGATGAGAACAATGAAGACCAGTTACTCGAAAGTTTAATGGAGACAGTTTGTCTACATGGTATCCAAGGTTGCAGTGTTGCACTCTAGTGGTAGTGGTCCATCTAATGGTCTGAACCGAGCCATATTATATGTAGCATAGTGAAGCAGGACCTAAATTAGTTTGTCGCTCCCAGATGCTGCACTAAACTCATGGATGTAAGAATATGGATCACAATAGACTGAATTTGAATTGGATGTTGCGAATCGAGATCTGAGTAAGTTTCCAATCCTAAGAAGTCGTCTGGTTCAAATTTGACAAAATAGAGGGAATATTCAAATTTGATTAGAGTTAGATCAAGTCAATCCGAATTGATTTTCTTTCCCTTGCGTTGATTTTGTATTATTTTTAATCCCAATTTATTCTGTCCACTTGTCGATGTGATAATATGTATGTCGATGTGATAATATGTATCTTTCTATCACATCAACAAAATATTTGAACATCTAATTATACTAAACTAGAAGTAAAATAAGGCTAAACCAGAGTACCAGAGTTAGCCCGAGAGAGAAAGAGGACTAGGCAGCTATTGGGGGGGGGGTAGGGACTAGGGACTTCGGGCATTTTAATTTTGATCTATATTAAAAATAAAAAAAATCAAAATCAAAATTTGGAGGATCAGGGACGTGGTTGGCGCATACTTTAGATTTGAACATTTAAAAATTTTAATTTCAATTATTTAAAAAATAGTCGGATTAGATTGAAAAATCAAAAAGATGTTACATTCCCTCTGAATTCAACTTAGATAAAAAGTTCGAACTCGAACTCAAAGTCAAATTTTTTTCCTCTAATTTGAATATAATTATTTTACCTCAGATTGGTCTAAAATTACCCTGAACTTTGATGTAACTTCCAGCATGGCATAAATGAAATCTGTTTTCTCAATTGACTCAACAGTCATGTCCCTTGCCCTCCTTTTGTTGTCAACATTAATCATGCGATATCTCTACATGTAGCCATCAATACTGCGTAAATGATAATTTTAAGGCTAAAATTCTAAGAATCCCTAATCAATTCTCCCTAGGATCCCAATTTTTATAACCCTGTAAACTAATATTCTAGCCAAATATAGATTTTTGAACTAAAAAATATCAAATAAATTTAGGAATACCATAGGGTTTTGGTATTTAATGTATTGAGCTGTCATTAGCAAAAAGAAAGAAAAAACTTGGAAAACATTTTCAAAAACCAATGGCAGATTAACTGATCTGCAAATTCTTTTTAATTATTTTCTTGATTAACTTTACACACACACACATATATATATATATATATATATATATATATTTAAAAAGATAATAAAATTGAGGTCTAGTCTCAACTACTATTTTACTAAATTATTAGAGAACAACTAATTTTATTAAATATTTATTTCAACTAATTTTATAAAATATTTATTTCAAAAATAACTAATGCAATTAGGTAAGTCAAACAACTGATATAATATAGGTGTGGAGACAAGTTCAGCAAACAGTCTCCAAGCCCTCCTATGTATCAGGAGGTTGGTCTAGATTTTATATAAACAAGAACGAAAACAATGCATAAAAAATGAAGCAAAAGCTCCAATTTTTTTTTTCCTTTTTTTTTGGCTTTTTTAAAATCCATGGTTCTAATCCAACAATGGAGTTGCTAAGAGCAGATCCATGTAACTAGGAACAGCCTGCAAACACTAGGACATTGTGAGAAAAAAAAACAACCACAGGAGGTTGTCAATGGCAAACTGAGCTCTGCCATTGCCAATGTCTATGACTCTCAAGACCATTCCCATCATCACATTCAACTGCTCCAAAGCAACCCAGAAACTCTTCTCGAGTTTCGAAACAAAACAGAAGAGCTAAACAAATCAAGATGTATAATCAAAGACTCTGAAAGAGACTTTTCTGAAGAAGGCTGTGGGCAGAGCAGATCTTGTCCAAGGTGAAAATTTGACAGTTCTTCCTCGATAAATCGAGTTTATCCATGATGCAGAAGCTTCAAATTCAGGGTAGGGTGATTGTATACTCAGGGGAACGATGGTGTAAAGATGGCCTTCCTGTCAACAGGAGACTTAAATACTGAACAGGCTTCCAAGCGTGCTAAAAAAACTGAACAGGCTGCACAAGCCTGCAAAAAAGAAGAGGTATGCTCTAGTTTTAGCCAAAGACCCCCAGAAAAACAATCGAGAAAATCGATTGAATAGTTGCATCACGGGTAGAAAGCCAGATCTTTCCCCATGTGGCCAATCAGCAAAGAATATCACAATTCCATAGATTGCCCACGAGCGTAGTGACACTTCTGTTGCTGAGTGAATTGCAGTGCTTAAGATTCAGACCAACCAAGTTTTTTCCCAGGTGGATGAGGAATGGCAAGCTCTTGTTTGATATCCTTGAACAACCTGATATGGAGAGGATTTGTAGGTTTAGCTCCTCTGAGCAAGATAAAGCAGCAATCCCTGAATCTGTGATTAGACAATTTGAGATATCAAGATCGTTGAGCAATGGGCAGCTGTTAGCAATGGCCAATAAGCTTGCATCTGTTATTCTTCTGCACCCATTGAGATTCAGCACTTTGACAGTTTCACCATGGAGCCTAGCTAGGGTTAGAATGGATTCATCGGACAAGTTTATGCACAAACTCAGATCTAACTTCACAAGGCCTCCTGGGCAGCTCTTGAGAAGAGAGACAACACCATCATCAGTAATTCCATAGAGCCCACTTAGATCGACCTGCCTTAAGTTGGGACACATCTTTCCCAATATAGACAAGCCGGCACTACCAAAGCTGGGGCAGTTCTTGATAGAAAGAGACCTAAGGGATAAGCAAGCACTCTCCGGAGTGGCTTGGAAGGGCATGATGTCCTTAAGACCCATGCACTTCACTAAGGAAAGAGACCTGAACTTCGAACTGCAATTTGAGAGGGCAGAGACTATCCCTGAAAGTGTCACCTTATTGCAGTCCTCGAGATGTAGGCTCTCAAGCAATTCTGCTGGTTTTGAGAAAGTCAATAGCCCACTGTCTGAAATCAAGGAGCACTTCCGGAGAGAAATGTGCTTGAGGCTACAGCAGCCCTTGCCAATGGCTTCAAGACTCAAATCTGTGACCCCAAAACATGAATCAACTGTCAAGGAAACCAGGGTCTTTAAACCTTGCGCATTGCCCATTACCCAAAACCCTTTTTCGCTGACATTTTGTAGGCTGCTCAAGGTGAGGCTCCTGATAGACTTTCCATAGTGCCCAATGACAGCCAGAGAGAAGTCTGAGATGCTTAGATTTTGAAGCTTCACTTTGGACAAGACTGAAAAGGATGATGACAATAAACTTGCAATCCCTTGATCTCCCACCAAAGGGCAGTCTTTAATGGAGATAGATTCAAGCTTAGGACAGCCCTGAGCAATTGCTTGCATGCTGTCATTGCCAACGTTGGGGCACGATTCAATCGATAAAGTGGTCAAATTAGGGCAATGTTCTGCAATAGCAATCAAGCCCTTGTTTGTAATTGAAGGACATTGACATAGGTCAAGCCTCTCCAACGTGTGACATCCATTTGCTATCTCAGAAAGGCCTTCATCACCAACAGAGGAGACATTCCAGAGGGAAAGAGATTTGAGAGCTGGGCACCCACGCGCTATAGCTGAGAGACCGAAATTGGTCACACCAGAAGAAGAGTTGCTTCCTCGAATAGAAAGCTTTCCAAGTCCACCCCGGCCAGCTGTTCCAACTGCAATGGCAGCTAATCTTAAATCAGTAGCTTTCTTCCCTTCCAAGGACCTTGAACGAGTGCCATCCACTTCTTCATCATCATCACCATCATTGGTGCAAACTTCAACACTTCGGATGCTGCTCAAAAGAGTAAGCCAATGCTTTGAGACACAAGCACAGGTACTTCTCTCTTGGGCAGGCAGACGCCTGAAGATCTCAAAGAGGCATTCATCAGGAAGAACATCAATAGCGGATCTCCTTTCTTGCTCAGATTCATGGCCCCAAAATACAAATGGGGCACTAATGCGTGCCCTCTTGCGAGCAGGGCAGCATACATCCCTATGGGCCATTGAATTGGGATGGAATGACCTCCCATAGTATAATTCATCTTGCCCTGAAAGTTCATAAAATGACGTACATAAGCAACAGCAAATGGAAAGTAAGCAAATTGGAATGAAAATTCATACATCCAATAAAAAGAAACAAAATCACAAAGTGCCCATCTCAGAAATATTTAGTAACAAAATCCTAATTCATAAGAGAGGATTTCTCCAGCAAACTCTCAGTATAAGATTAGGCAAAGGTGTAAACATTTAATATGGGGTTCTCATATAAACAACCTAATACATCAAAATCCATCAGCTTAATTATAGTTTTGCATAATGATTGAAGAAAGTATTTCATCAAAGCTCTCAATCTGGATATCAGCTAATTGAATTTTGTAGTGATATCCAACTTGGAAGATGTCCAACAAAAGCATTTGGCCAATCAAGTAAGATTTGGCAATGGGCATTCCAAAAACAGTCAAACAGACAATTTATATAGTAAACCCAAATCAACTCCTCAAAATTCAATAACCAAGTTCATGACTTTCATCTCCCTAAACATATTCATCTTGAAACGCTTGAAAAACCCAAAGTGTAAACCCAACCCAGAAAGAAGAACCCACAAATAAACTCCAAAATTGAATCACAGCACGCAAGAAACATAGTACATACCACTGTAATTGAGAAGGGTCGGCATGAGTGCAATAAGAATGCAGAACCCTGATGCTCAAAATCAACAACCAACTCCAAATTGAAGAGAAACCCAACAATCAAAAGACAAACCCAGAAGAGATGATCAATTGCAGCTTCAAATCCACAGCACATTACAGAGATTGAGACCCTTTTTTTGAGGCACAAACCCTACACAATCACAGGGCAAAAAAGGAGGAGAAAGAAAGAGAGAACCGGGTTAACGTTTGGTATGTGTGAATGATTAAAGTTTGAGCAAAGGAAAGAACTTTTTATATGGGGTTGTTGATTCATTAGAAAGAGAGCAGGAAGAGAGAGAATGGGTCATCAGATACATCAACAAAGATAGCCCCATGCACCCAAATTCCTCACAGTTGGTTTCGTACAATGTATCCTATTCAAACGTTATTGCCTGCCCCACCATCCCCTGTTTTTCTCTCTGTCTAAATCCATTCTCTCTTTAGATGAACCCACCTTTTGAGTTTTGCAATTCAATTCCTAATTTGATTGATTTCTTCATTTTTGCCTTTTCTGCTTGTGTCTCTATATAGTGAATTGAACTACTCAAATTGGGTAAATGCGTTATAGCTGGTATTTAATTTGGTAACAATAATTTCTTGATTATTGGTTAAAGCTTCAATTTTTGTATGGGAAGATTTTTGAGTTTAGATTAATTTACTAACAATATCAGTTACCAGGTTAAGTCATTTACTACTATCTACTCCATATTTTACACGTTTATGTTATTTTACACATTTATGTTGTTTTACACGTTTATAATATCAGTTATTAGGTTAAACAACTTACCATTTATATTTTGCGTATTTATACACTATTTAATACGTTTATGTCTGTCTTAATGAGCATATTTTACCAAAGGCATTATTTGTTCTTAATTGTTTAAATTTAATTATCACATTTTTCTAGAAATGGTGAAGATAGTTGAGATAACTTATTTTGCATTCATAATTAACCATTTTAATGTTAGGTTGCTTCTTAAGAGCAAAAATAGATAAACATTTCATTAAAAAAAGAATAAATGGATAACAATAGTTAATTTTTAATTAATCCAAGGAACAATACTTATAACTGAATGATATTCATATTCCCTTGAAAACAAAATTCTTGTGATGTAGGAAATATATGTCTCAATGGATCTATTCATGAACACTCGTTGGAAAGGGGAAAAAAAATAACAACTAATTAACATAGTTAAAAATAGGTGGAAAATACCTATGGAGAAGAATGAAGTAAATAATTCAAATTCAAATGCCAATAAATAATTAATTTTAGTTCATTTTGGTTGAGACCTTTGGCTCATGAAAATCTATTATTGGATGCTAATGTGTTGTCAAACCGCATCTAGGTTACTCGTTAAGTGTCATATTAACCGTGTCATAATAATCTATTACGAAATAATCTTTTTGTATTCAATCATTAGTTGGACGTAACTCTTATAATATGTTGAAAACAAATGGGTTGAGAGTTGAAACCCAATCAACAAGGACTAATTTTGAGTAAACCAACCAATCAACCGATCAATAGAACTAAAGTTCACTTGGCTTAAAAAAAATGGGTGAAAAGAACATCATATAGTTCAACATATATGATTGAAAAATTTAAAAAAAAAAAGAGTAAAAGCATGCATATATGGTTGAATGACATAGGCCTATAAATTAAATCTTAAGCCTTGTCACTCAATAATTTCAGAAAAAACAAATTTTATGGGACATCTCAATAAGCATATATACAACTAAAATCATGGATGAAAGACATCTCATTAAAGTTTTATAAATTTAATTATTATATTAACAACACATGATCCTATCCCCCAAAAAAAAAAAAAAACATAGGAGAAATACTTACGACATTAACCAGCAAGAGAAACCCAAGATATAAATTTCTTCCTACGTATAAAACTTCACAATAAGGTTTACACAAGCATATATACTATCATTTATATATATTTTATTTTTCATTTATTAAAAAAAAAAGATAGTTGTGATGCATGTATCCCAACATTGCTTCCATAATTAAACATGTTAATTACACACACTCAAAAAGGAAATTTTATTAAGTTCATGGCATGATTTAGTACAATACATTGGACTACAATTTCATGGATGTAGGTTCATTTCATGTATGATTATAAATTGCATCTAAGGAGAAAAATGAATGGTTTTATTCCATGCATTTGTTGAAATTATTTTACAAAGGAAAAATGAAAAAATTGTAAATTAGTAATTCTTTTTTGGAAGGCATATGAAATGCAATGCATGTTCAATTAAACATGCATGCATGGTTTTGTTAGCGCATGTATGTGGTTTAATTGGATGCATGCACATTTCTATTTTCTTAAACTTTCAAGCTTTCTACCAGACACTAATATTCATTTATTAAATGTTGGACAAATTTTAGTCTTATATGTAGGCTTTTATGAATTTGTATTATTATTATATATAGGGCTTTTCACTTGTATATGCTTACTTTATGACTTATTTATGTCTTTTAATACAGGAGAATTTATAGCAGATTCTTTTCACTTAAATTTATCAAATTGCTAATTTCATAATTATTTATTACAATTTCTACAAAATCTGTTTAAAAAGACATGATTCATATTTAATTTTTAAAGTAAAAAAACATATATGTTACAAATAATTATGATTCAGTATAAGAAACTAATATTAGATTTCATACATATTTTAATCTATTATATCTTAAATAAAATAGTTTCATATGTATATATACACGCAGTTATTTACCATACATGATATTATGTCACAATATGTGCCATTTCAGTTCCACCTCGTATCAGACATGCACCTTATCTTAACTAAAGCTGAAAAACGGATCAGGTTGGGCTGACCCATTTAATGAATTTTATGTCAACATTGAAAATAACTTAAATTTGTTCAAAATTAAAAAATAACATATTTTCAGGATAACCGGTCAAATCGTGTCGACTTTAGGTTTGGTCGAACCTGTGTAATTCTCTTCGTAACTCTGCCCATGTGCATATTGTATGACCGTCTCGGATTAGACTTTCTTAACTCTAATCTTTAACAGTATTATGGTAATATATTATAAGATAATCCAACCAGCCAATTAATTATAATTTAGATTTCTTGTTTCATAATCCAATTAACTAGAGAATCAATCAAAAGTCTCAAACTTTTGCCACGCAGGAGAGAGAAAGACAGAGAGACATAGCTTAGCTCGAATATGTGCATGCATTTGGGCAGCAAAATTAAAAAGTTACGTGTTGGAAGGTGAGGATATCACCTAATTATATGGGTATTTAATTAATTTCAGTGTCTTAATCCCAAATTGCATTCTTATTTTAAATTAATTAATTAAATAATTAATTTCCAATAATAACGACAAAATCTGACCGAAACAATGAATTATTGGTCAACCACATTGCTTAAAAAATTTATAAAATTTTAAAAAATAATAAATTTGCCTTTTCTAGGGGACCTAGCTGCCCCAACCTTGCCCCTGCTGGGACAAGTGAAGAACACAGAATAATAATTGGAATAGCATTTTATAATTATAGTATTATTACTAATTAATAATATGCAATAAACATTATTTTTGTTTTTATTTATAATAATTATTATAATATTATCAACATGAAAATGTTGCAAATCCAATGAACACTGAGACCAAAAAGCAGTGGAGTATGTGTACTTAATTAATTAGACTCGAAGGATGAGGATTAGGATGAATACATTGATTCATTATGCATCTTTAATTAAGTTCCCTCATCTCTACCCCCCCCCAAAAAAAACCCATCCTGTCATTATCAGATATTGATTATGATCCTATTTGATAAACAGTTGTTAACTATTAATTGTTAACTATTTTTACAATAGTTGTTCGCTATTAGTGATTTATATTAGCTGTTCCAATTAGTTATTTGTAGAAAAACTGTTTAGTGAAATTAGCTGTTTCTGAAGAATTTGTACAACAAAAAGCTAATTCTCAAAAAAAAGCTCTTCCGAAAAGCTCATAAAATTATCCTTTTCAAATTAACTTTTTGGACTCAAAAAATTCTTCAAACAGCTGTTTTACCAAACACCTAAATTAGTTTTTAAACTAAATTAAATAACTAATTTTGATCCAAAAAGCTCTTCAAAAAGTTGCTTACCAAATATTCCCTCTATGTATTTTTACAAAATGTGACATTCATAAATTCAAATTTTTTTTTTACAATTATAGAACTTTTTCTAGAAAGTCTTCTAAATATGTTTGAATTGTTATAAAATATCATTGATAAACCTTTAATGAATATAAGAACCTCCTGTGAGCTAAAGCAAAATAACTATGTTAAATTTTAATCTAGGCTATTCAGCTTTAACTTAAAACTCTAAGAAATAATTCTATCAAAAAGCTAATCTAATCCACCTATCTATGACAATAAACCTCTTGGAGATGACAACAAATTCAGTTTAATTCAAAAAATAACATTGACAATTTTTTTTTTACTTCCTAATTTTTAAAGCAATATCAACAATTTTTTTGCAAAATTAGAAAATACTCAATTTTTCATGCAAGATTTTGAATTGTGTTAGTATCCATGAATGGGAGAAAAAATTTTATTCACACCAAGGCGGTATGGTGTTCTCTTTTAATTTTTTGAAGAAGAGAGGAGGTGGTTTGGTGTTTGGGAGATGAAGAAAAACAAAACAAATAATTTAATAATTTTTTAAAAAATAATGATAAAAATAGGGAAAAATTGCATAAATTTCACATTCATCTATGTACAGTTTTTTTCTAAAAAAATGAGCCCTAAAAAATAATATAATATATATAATTAGAAGAAGGAAAATTGAATCCGATATCTAATATATTCAACATTTCAATCTTAACCGTTTAATTGTGCATAAGAAATTGAAGAGGCAATCTAAGAAATGCAATGAATTTTGTGATTTTATATCATTATCACCATCATAATTTGGAGTCTAAATTCAATGTACGGCCTAAGAATTAAAACACTTACATTTTTTTTTTACAAAATTATTATTTAAACCCAAGGTCCAGAATTTTCTACAAAATTCCTTCCACGTAATTTGAAATGCACCACGTACCTATGACCGCACGATTCATCTAAAAAGAAACGTATGCTCCTAGACAATTGTGTGTGCCCATACCAAAAATTCAAATGGATTAAGTCAACTAAATTCTAGGCCTTAAATCTTTATAAATATATAATTTAACAAGTGTTATTTTTCTTTAATCGCTCAAAAGAAAATGATATTTAAACTGTTCACGACGTCTCTAGTAAAAAATCAATGAGTAATGGGTGAAGCAATTCACTAGCTTATATTCATACTTAACTCCTTTTAATTTGTTAATGCGAGACAGCACCCTACTTAAGATCTCTCGCACAGTGCCTCACGTATGGGCTACTGACAAGGACCGACACATGCGTACAATTAATCTTACTGAGGAGGGCGACAAATTCTAAGATCGAACAACCTGCTTTGATATATTATGTGAATGAGGCAATTATATTGGAGGCTCTACCCCAATGGAATACCCTGACATTGCATGTCTAGCAGAGAGATTTTGTACAATTACAATAATAACCTGTATTACTATTATAAGCACTTTATTAAACAAATTAAAATTGAAAATCAATTCCACCCATACCCATTAGCCAAAAACGAAAAACTTTTAAAAAGGTCAATGCCATAGTCAAATCTTTTTTACTTTTTCCTTTTTCCTTTTTGCCCTTGTGTGTTGAATATATTTTAAATCTTTAGATAATATTGACAATAATTTCAAACCAAATGCATGCATGCATGCATGCATCTTGATTTGGATTCTCCTAGGCCTCCTAAAATACCAGCTAGACAGTCCCAAAATCCCACTTGTAATTAAAAAACCTTGACTTTATGCAATATATCACCATCATATGATTCATACCACCCCATTAAGATGCATTGAAACTTGAGCTTTTTATGACAAAAATTTTATAAGTACTGATAGTACAAAAAGGTAGCCATTGCTTTCTGAATATGAATATAATATGTCCACTTTCACACCCATGCCACCCACCAAACTGCAAGATGTACGAGTTGGAAAGGTGCATAGGGAGCTAAGATTCATGCCTCCTAATTTCAGGTCTCCTTCTACAAGTACATGCATCAAAAATTAATCTCCCTCCCTACTTGACAAGCCATTGGTTGTTGACTCAACTACTCCTAGCTAGTCACCATCTTAAGGGTCAATAAACCAAGCCACACTCCATAATTAATCATTAAAAGTTTAATCAACTTAATAACGGGCCTTCAGGTAGGTGATATTGGCTAATAAGCTTATATGGTAGGTATATTTTGAGGAAAAAAAGGTAACTGTAGATGAAAATTTGGCCATTCGTGAGCTGTTTTTGTTTCGATAATTAATTTACTGCAAACAGAGGTATGAGCATGAGACATAACATTATGTACAACAACTCTCAGTATGGGTCTTGCTTTTGCGAGATTTAGAGAGATCCAAATGTAGGCAGTCTTACATTTACAGATGAAGCTGCACGTAGAGAGATCGCTTTTAATGGATCCACGTTTAAAAAAAAGAAAGACCTACCTTTATATGCACAGCCATTAAACACTTAGCACTCCCATTAAGAACCAACAGCTAGTGGGAAGATCTAAACAGATATTGACAAACTTTTTGATGAATTTATCATAACTTTTGAATTTTTGGGTAGATTTTCCTCCAAGGAAGCATACTAGTTGATAAAATTGACCAT
>NCQV01017899.1:23548-35534 GCA_002740545.1 Lophocereus schottii | reverse complement strand
TTGAGGACTTGGGAATTCAACTAGTATCCCATAGACAAGCACATGTTCAATTATCAGCACTTACCTTACAGCCTTCTGTCATGGAGGAAATTCAAGTGAACCATGAAAGTGATCCTGAACTCCAAAGAATAAACAAAATTTAAAGAAAGGAAAGTCTCGCGGGTTTATAGTACATGAGGATAGGACCCTGTGATTCCAGAATCGCCTATGTGTACCCAGAAATGAGGAATTGAGGAAATAGATCCTAGATAAGGCTCACAATACTTGCTATTCGGTGCATCCCGAAGGTACCAAGATGTACCGAAACCTAAGATAATACTTTTGGTGGAATAATGTGAAGAAAGAGGTTGCAAAATATATAGGCAAGTGTATAACCTGCTAGAAGCATAAATCGGAGCATCAGCGTCCCATGGATGAACTGTGACTCCTAGAAATTCCCACTTGGAAGTGGGATTCAATCTTAATGGACTTTGTTATGGGTCTATCCCTTTCTACCTTGAAAAAGAATGCTATCTAGGTCATAGTTGACCGGCTTACCAAGTCGGCCCATTTTCTACCAATTAAGGATACTTGGAGAGTTGAAAAACTAGTCCAACTATATGTGAAAGAGATAGTCCGCCTGCACAGGATTCCCTTAGACATAGTATCAGATAGAGACCAAAGATTCCAAGTCTGTTTTTGGCAAGCACTTCGAAAGGCCTTTGGGACCAAATTGAACTTTAGCATCTCTTATCACCCTGAGACAAATGGGCAAACTAAAAGAGTTAATCAAATTCTAGAGGACATGTATAAGAGCTTGTGTATTAGAGTTCCAAGGGAAATAGAAAGACGATTTACCGTTGGTGGAGTTTTCTTATAGCAATAGCTACCAATCCACCATCAAAATGGCCCCGTTTGAAGCCTTATACGGGTGAAAATGTAGAACCCCACTATGCTGGAGTGATTTGGACGAGGTATTGATCATAGGCCCTGAAATGATCCCAGAAAACATTAAAGCAATAAGAAAAATTCGGGAGCACATTAAGGTTTCCCAGAGTCTGCAAAAGACTTTTGCGAACAAGAGAAGGAGGCCTCTGAAGTTTCAACTAGGCAAAAAAGTTTTTCTGAAAGTTTCACTAACTAAGAGTATCAAGAGGTTCGAAGTACGAGGGAAACTAAGTCCAAGATATATTGGACCATATGAAATCATTGAAAATTTGAATCCCATAGCCTATCAGCTAGATCTTCCAGTAGAACTTGAACACGTACATAACGTGTTTCACATCTCTTAGCTCAGAAAGTATATCCCAGATCCAAACCACACCATTGCCTCGGAACTCTTGAAATCACTACGGATTTAGTATATGAAGAGCAACCAATCCAAATACTAGAGCGCAGGATTAAGCAGTTGCGCAACAAGTATATACCTCTAATCAAAGTGCTATGGTCAAATCATACCTCCCAAGAAGCTGCTTGGGAGACTGAAGAGGAAATAAAAGCCAAATGCCCATAATTATTTGAGGTAATCTTGCATTACATGGTAAAGTTCATAAGTTTCGAGGACAAAACTCTTTAAGGGAGGAAGGCTATAATAGTCCAACCCTAAATTACGTTTATTTATTTAATTACCTCATGTTAATGATTTTCTCAAATTTATTTAGCTCATTTAATCATCTCGGTGGGAAAAAATTTATTTGGGCCCTCACTTGGCAATTTGGGTTTTATTTGTTTATTTAATTATTAACGAAAACTTTGAAAAAATTGATAGCAGGCCCTAACAAGTTTAATTTAAGTAATTTATTTTGTTTCCGTAACATTACGAAAATTTAATTTTGAATTACACAAAAAAGTTATCATTATGGGGCGTTTTATTTCCGAATCAACTTTTTTTCGGCCCAATTTGAAGCCCAACAAGTTTTTATGATTACCCTAGCTAATAATCATGATTTAAGCTTAGCCATGGTTAGTAAAAAGCTACTTTTTGAGCTATAAATTCAGCCAAGAATGAAATAAGTCAGAAGAATACAACAAACTCAACCCACATCTCTCTCTCCTCTCTCACTCTACACGACCAGCCCCCCTCCCTCAAGTTGTTGCTGCTGTTGGTGTTTGCCGGCCAGCCCCGGTTGCCTCTCACCCCCCAACATCCTAGTATCACTAGCCACCATCCTCGATCATCAAAACCACTAAACATCACCTCCATCTCTACTTTTATCAAGCTTGAAGTGAGTAACCTTAATCTTGATCTTGTTGGTTTTAATTTTCATCTTAGTTTTGATTCTTGTTTTGATGTTTTTGATTGTTGATCATGATGTTTTGATAAGAAATAAGAGTTATTTTGATGTTGATCATGGTTGAGTTGGGAGTATGTTAGGGCTGGGATTATTCATAATCATGCAAGCTTTAAGTTGAAAGTTTATTTTTCTTGGATTCTTGTATTTGATTTTTCGTTTTAATCTCTAATAAAGTTATGAATATGTTCTTGGTGATCTTGGATGAAGTGGAAGTTGGCCAAAAGTTAGGATTTTATTGATTATGCAAGAGTTTAACCTTCCCTTGATAGCAAGCATGTTATTAGTGTATATTTGATTGAAAAATGATCTTTGATGTACATGATTTTGATATGAAATTGAGTGTGATGGTTTTGCATGGTGATGGGAAGGACCAAAGCCTTGTTACATGACTTTAAGGTGTGATTTTGGATGGAGAATTGTGTGAAAAGAAATGAGAAAGGCTTGACAATGAAGGCTGGAAAATTTCAGTAAACAGGGCAATTTTTGTGATTAAACTGGTAATTATCGGCCCATTGAAAAATTATAATTTTTGGTGAGTATATATTTCAGATTGTTAGCTTTCAAATGCCATTTGAATCGCCTTAATCTGACGTTTGCGTAAAACGTTATAGCCGTTTTACCAGAACTGCATAGGTTAGACCAAAACTGACATATTTGTGTTCTAGCCCCATCTTGGGAACCCTATGGGGAGAATCATGTTTTATGTTCTAAATGAAATTTTTTTAAGACTTCTTAAGCTTTCAATATTGAGTTTTTGGGTCTCAATCAGAGATCGAAAGACTAAGTTATGAGTTATTTATTTTAGCCCTTGTTACTCTCTTACTTTTCTTTTACTAACTTATTATCTGTGAAAATAAAAATATTTACTAATTATATGTTCCTACCATTATATTTTGAACAACATTTTTCCTTCCCTTTTTGTGTATAATCTAATTTTAGTGAATTTCATCAAAAGTACCAGGTATGTTCATTGCTTGTATCTTTAGAAATTAGCACATATTTATCAAAATTATAATATTTTGGTAAGTACATCAATGAATCAATTTAATCAGTAATTTACCACATAATTAGTGACCCCTTCAATTATCCGTTACAGGGTATTACCCTTCAGTTACTCGTGCGGCTTCAGGCCAGGTCCCCCGATCGACTTGACAGGTATACACCTATCCGCAGATCGTAACAATTACCAGGGGTTCACTATCACATAATAATTAGCAATGCAGTTTTATATTCATCTAATTCCCTGTTTTAAATTAAATGAATTGGAATCCAGGCCCAATCAGTTTTTCAATGATCATTTAACAATACAGGAATGCATGTACTGAGCTTCGGCTCATAATTCGAAATATTTTCATGTTTTGTTTTAGGATAATATTCAGTGAATTACCCTCAGGCGGGCAGGACGACTGAAGGTGATAAGTGAGCAAGAAAATCAAAACAAAAAAGAATAGTGGTGTGTTAGTGCTGAGATGTTTTGGGCACTGTATTATGAAATATTTTGATGTTAAAGCTATATACTCTGCAAGAGTTATTATATATTAATGTAAACCCTGGAATAGTTAAATGGTTTGACGTTAGAATGGTTTATATGTGGTTTGATGGATTGTGATTGTGTGAATGCCTTTTGATGGTGAACATTGATTAGCGTTGCTAAATGTATTATTTACAAGCAAAGCCTTGTCCTCTTCAGATGGTAGTAATGCCTTGATCATTTGGGATAGTACCTCAAATTGATGAATCTAATGAAGAGAACGAAATCAGTGAAATATGTACATTTGGGGCATTACACCATAGGTTATAAATTAAATATTCTATCTAAATAAACATGTGCTCAGCAATTTATGAGAATATTTGTTCTGATGAGATTGCTTAGAATTGTTTAGTTGAAGTGAACAACTAGTATGATGTATGTCAAATACATAACTCTGACTATGTTCTTAATGACTCTGATTATTTCATATGATCACTTTGACAGGACTTTGATGAAGCCTCTTGCATTTAATAAAAAACTAGGCTCTAATTCATCTGGTTGAACATTGTTGAATGTCTTTTTCCTTGTTCCTATTCATGGTTCCACCTCCCCATTTTAGTGGAATATAATATTAATTGTATTTTATTTATCATCAAAGTAACTAAGTACTCTATTACACTTGTTTTCTAGAAAATGATGCAATTTACTTATATGTCCATTTTATTCTTTGGCTTTAAGGATTTGATAGGTGATTTGTAGTAATGAAACAAACAGTCCTTCTGCTTATGTCCCTTCTTCTTAAGAAGGCAGAGCTACTAGTGATGGAGAACAAGATCTTCTGCTTGGAGTCAAATTTCCTTTATTTTTTTGGGGCATCATCACTTCATTCACAAAAGCTCTTACAAGACAACACTTTAGATACCTGACTATATGTTTTGAAATAGCTACATAATAGCTAGTCCTAAATAGATTTAAAGTTGTGGTTAGAGATATTCTATTTAGCTAGTAAGCATATTTGACAATGTTAGATGGGATGACAATCATACCCATGACGGCTAATTGATGAAACTTATTCTAGTTTTCAGATTGCATATTTAATTGTACACATGTATACATATAGGTTGAATAGTAAATATGCATATTATGGCACATATAGGAGGAGATTAAAAGGGCAAAGATTTTCTATTTGAAAACAAAAGGCATATCTATATTCAAACTATAACGATAAGAAAGATTTTAGATGATTATATTCAAAAACCTTGATGATTGTAAAGGATTTATAATTTTTGAACAGCTTGGTTCAAGAGCTTGATGATAATAGCAATTATGGTGTCAAAAATTAAAAATTTGTTAATGCATTAGTGACATACAAAAATTTGTAGACTCTGAGAGGATTCATCAGTTTATTTGTGACACTAGAAAACAAGACTCCCAGGTCTATACATCATACTACTTTTTATTGGTCATGAGTTCTTAGTAGATTGCCGCAACATTATTAAGGCCAAAAGAACATAGCATTCGAATAAAAAGTCCCTGTTCAATGATGAAGGTTGTCTTTTTGCGATCTTCCTTGCTTAAAGTAATTAATAGTACCCCAAGAAGGCTTCTATCAAGCTCAAAAGAGTGTTTTTGACAATGTTGGACAAATTTCTTGATTCTAGGTAGAGGATATCTGTCCTAGGGGTAAGCCTCTTTCTAGTGGTAAAATCCTTATACATCCTCCATGTCTTATTTGCCTTTTCAACTATAACGGTATTAGCAATCAACTTAAGGTTTTTAAACTCCCGAATGAATCCGGCTACAAGTAATGTCCTTACTTCTTTGCCCATGGTTGCATTATGCTTTGCTCCCAAGAGTTTTCTTTTTTTGACTATAGGTTTTTTATAAGGCGCCTATATTAAGTTGGTGCTTCGTGACCTCAGGGATAAATCCTAGCATTCTATTGAGGCCAATGGAGAAGATGCCCTTGTTCTCCCTCGAGGAGTTGAATGAGTGACTTCTTAACCTCTGTGTGGAAATCATTGCTAACTTTGACAGCATGCTCAAGGTTCTTCAAAGCATATCAACTTAATGTTCTCTAAGTTCTCTGGGGGAGTCATTCTATGGTCCTCACTAGTGGTAAAGCAAGCCCCAAGTGTCATCCATACGCTTTGATGGTCTTAACATTAGGCTTTCTTCCTTTAGGTCATCTATAATTCATTTGAAGTCTCTTTGCCCTTGCATAAGGGCTTTATGTTGACATGGTATCACTCTTGAGTGGTCTTTTGGTACTATAGAGCTTAACTGTGGTGTTGTCGTCGAGCTAATATTGCATGAGCAGAAGTAAGAAGCAATGATGGCCTTGACCTTGTATAAGGTTGGACATGCTAGGATTACATTGTATGCTGTGAGAACATCCACCACTTAGGAAGTCTGCTCTTACATTTCTTACCTTCATCTTATCTTAGATCCAGATGGGAATGCCTATACTGCATATGAGATGGATAGTTTGCCTCTAAAATCATAAAAGAGAGCTCATGAGGGCATTAGGTCATACTCCTAATACTTTTGCTTTAGGCATTCCCATGTTGTGAAATCAACTAATAGTCTAATGTCCACAAGGATTCTTCTAACCATGGCATTAGAAATTTTGAGTTCCAAGGACTAGTCATAGGGGAAACATTGACCTTAGGTGTTTCTAATTGAAGGCTATGGTGGGTGCCTTCAAGAAGGGAGATATTCTTATAATCATCACTTGTTTAGGACTCCAGTGGTGAGCCTTCATAAGGATAGCGTAATGCCCCTACGGAGGCCCCGGCAATCGTGGCCATAACTTGATGCTTGTCGCTAGGGTTGGGCTTGTCTCTTTGCATGCCCCTAGGACCATTGCTGAGGAAGCAAACAATTTGGCCGCTATCTACCAGCTTGATACTTTTTTTAACTTTAAGCTCTCGAAAGTGTAATTTCCTGCCTATTCATAGATACTGTAATACTTGTTTGAGTTGCATGATTTGTGTGGAGTTGTCATTAGAGCTCACTTCTTGAGCATGCTATGGTTCTTAATCCCTATTAAGATGTTTTTCGAATTTGTGTTGGTACAATGATCTTGGTCATAGTTCCTAGACTTTTTTTCTAACTTTTGCCAACATTTTACTGGAGTTGGCTTGATTTCATACTCAGCGTACTTCTTCTTTTATATGCATATGTTTATTTGTTACCAAGCTTTCAATTTTCTTGTCATTAGGGGTCTATGTAAGGTTGTTAGCCCTTATCTTGTCCACAACCTTGACGACAAGTAAAAACAAACCATTTTTATAATGATTTGAACAAAATTTGAGTCCACACTAATTGGAGTTTCGCTACGTCTTTAAAAAGGTTAAACTCATGTGTGGAGCGAGTTAGTAAAATAGAAAACACATGTAAACAACGGTTTTATGGCTGCCTATGGATCATCTGTTACAAGAATCTCCAAGGAGTTATTAGTAACTTGAGGGCTTTGGCTAAAGTGCTAACTTTTCGTTCCGCTAAGGTGAACTTGAATGTGCCTTCCTAAAAGCATCCGTACCAATGGTTCGATAATTTGCAAGGGTTTGAGTTGCGCCTGCCAAGGCTCAACTGGCTTTTTCCCCTATGACTCATCCTCTTTCGAGAGGGTGCATTGGATTGATTTTCTCAAAGTGGTTCCATGGAGTCATGAGGTAGGATGGATTAGAACTATAATTTTAGAGTTGCCACCACATTTTTAAGTAATGTGTGAACCCATAGCTTAACAGAAAAATTCCAATTCCTTCATTCAATTGAGTACTTAAAGAAGGCACAACGATAGCACATAGAACTTGATTTTCAAGAAGGAAAGGGTTTTATCTACAAATTATAACTCTGGATGTCCTGAATTGGGATTTCTAAAAGTGACTCCATCGATATGAGCCATAAGATGGATTCCCGGACCATGTATGGTCTAATGAATGGTGAAAATCAACACCCTATTTTGAAAAGCAGCATCTACCAAAAATGAATATATAAAAACTTGTATTTTTGGGTTCCATGCAAAAGACGTTTTTAATGAATTTAATCTTATTTAAGGAAGCAAATAACAAGTGTTCTAGGTGACCCACTTAGAAGAAAGCCATTTTTATAAGGAATTAAATTGCACAAGAAACAATAAATTTAAGGGGCGCTTTACTATGAACATAGTGTCATTTTACGTACAAAAGAATGAGCACAAACACAGAGTCACAGAGGATCAAAGAGAATCATGATTATTAGATACAAGAATTAGTGAAAGCCTTAAATAACTTATTTTCTTGGTTAATGGCTCCTAAGACCTATCTCAATCCGAGTTGTTGGAGAAGCAAATTGACATTTGGTTGAAGCTTATCCAGTTTTAAAGATTTTAATAGGAAAAGGCATTGTAAAGCTTTGTTTCTTGAAAGTGCTTTCATGAATAGAGGGAGAGATTTAAGTAAGGTAGAGTTTTCCCCAAGTGTGGTGTCTAAAAAGAAATATGCAAAGTTTCCTTTGGATGAAAAGGGAATATTAATGAGGTGGGGGAGGCTCCCTTTTTACAGTGCTACCGAGATAACATCACTAGCTAAACTATAAATCAAGAGCTAGAATTAAGTTTTTCTATTCACAAATTTTCATAAACATCAGTACAATTGCTTAATGCCCACTAATGTTATTGTAATCTTGCTAAGTAGCCTAATTGTAGTAATCCCACAATTAAAAACACATGGATTTATAAAGTGGAATCAAGGTAGGTCTCAATAGTAGCCATGGGGCATGTAATACCCATCATTGGGTTCGAGTAGCTATTTGAAACATGTTACCACCTCCTATTTTCTACCTTCAGTGAATTATTTGTGAGAGTCTAAATGTAAGGCAATGCGCCATCCCATTTTTTATTATCTCACTCACTCATTTGTAAGGTCTCAGGTTCAAGCCCCTTGCTAGCATATTGCATAAAACCCTAAGGTTTTTAGTTTTTTGAAATTTTTTTTGAAACTTTTATATTTTCAAAATGCTTTTAAAACATTTTAAGAATTTTTGAAATGAGAATATATTTTATTTGCGGACTGACTGTTAAGAATTCAAGTATGTTGTTGCTTCACCCTTTGGTGAGTTAGGTAATTGTCATCATCGATAGACAATACATAGGATATGCAAGCGTGTGTTTTGTCTAAAATCACGTGGGCACAAATTTGGCGCTCATATTGCCCACAAGGCCATTGATGAAGGAAGTGTATGTGATGCTATAGTGAATGTTGGGAATGATGACCACCTCTTCGTGGAGCCCTTCAACAAAGTCTTTAAGGGATGCATTCTTCTCTTGTTTGAGCATACAGGGATGGATGCCTGTTCTTTGATCTTTATAGCTTGTGATGAATAGGCTCACAATTCATTCACCCAGCTCATGAAAGTAGGTTACACTCTCAGGGGAAAGCCATTGAGCAATTTTTGTCCTCGCCCTTGAGGATAGTTGGGAAGTAGCGACAATAGATAGTGTTAGTGTTATCCACATCTTAGATGTAAATATCTACATTGTAAATAACAAGGCAGTCCTCTAAATATGTTATTCCATCACAAGATTCTAAGGTTGGGCCTTGACCTTCTTGGTCATGGTGCTTTTTGTGATCTTCCTTGTAAAAGGAGCACGAAAGCTTAGAGAGGATGGACATGAAGCCAACCCTTAGATACGCACGGGAAGGGGGTGTATTAGCGTTTTAGCCATTTCTACCAAGGATAGGTTCTTCTAACATGCTTTTGTTGGGATAACGACTTGCAGTTCTTTCATGATGTTCAATCACAACCCATGACTGTTGAGCATTCTCAGTCCCTAATGCCTTATTGGCCTTGCTCTTTCCTTGGAGAGGCACCAAGGTGAGAATAATTAAGGGTGTACCCTCGCTAATTAAGCATGCACAACTTGGTGTCCTTTCCTTGTCTTACGGCCCGTTCTAAGGGAGTCAGGTGTTTTCTTGATCCATGAACCAAATTGACTGCCTACTGTGAGAAGTGTAGGGATCGAAGCAATGCTAAAGTTCGTGACCTTTTCATTAGCTTATTACACAACTCTTTTTGCATAAATAATTGCGCTGGCATTGCTCTCAATCTGATGCATAGTATTTCGCATGTTTAGTCACTTAGTTGTGTCGCATTGTAAATTTTTGAGGGGTAACCCCCTTAGAGGGTACCTTTGAGGCTGACCTTTGCTCCCCCGAGGGGTCGTGGGTACCCTAGAGTGGTGGTGTGATGGAATGAGATGATTAAAAGGTGCTGCTCTAGGTGGTCTTAACTTGTTCTTAAACTTGTTTGAGCACGGTGTTATTCATGGTCTCGATGGGGTTCTCGAGAGCTCCTTTGGTGACATACTACTTGCGATCACAAGGCCGATTCACAGTAGTGCGATGATCCACAACATTCATTATCATCCTTGAGCGAGACCAAGTTCCACTAGCTCCCATTGAGCACCACGCTACCCCACAGGCTGTGCCTATCTATTGTTGGAGAAACTAGGGTGTGACTATCTGGAAGAAGGAGCTTAAGTCGCGTTAGCTTGTTGATGACTCGAATGTTCCTCACAAGTGCTTTGTTTGACCTGCACAAAAGCAAACCTCAGGAGTTGGATTACGGGGAACACCTTTTCAATGCTCATGTCATAGGTTGTATGAATGAATGATAAAATTAGTAACCTCGAAAATGCCACCTTTAAGGAGTAAAGGTATGATCTTTAGGGAGAAAATGAAAGGATTCTTTGTGATGTGTTTAAGATATAATTGGGATGTAGTAATTTCATATTTCACTTGTGAATTTGTGCTTTGGTAGGCAGTTACTAATATACATTGTAGATGGAGAGCGGAATGATATTGTAACCGTATTTGCCACAGGTGCTGGGGGATTGATCTTGTTGGAGCCATAATTTTACAAATCACATTATAAGTAGCATTTGACGTTTTATTTACAAAATCGTTAATTTTTATTGTAATTTAAAAAACTCTACTACTCTATTACAAACCAATTTTTTTTTAAAAAAAAGGTTAGACCTCTTTCCAACCAAAAAAGGGGGAAAAAAACACGAACTTTCATTGATCCGGCAGACTGTCTGCCACGCCGTGTCCTCCACACTTTTCGTACCCTTATAGTTGCCCGCCGGTTTGCCGGGTTTTCGGTTGGCCTCGCCGGATAATCTTTCCGGCAGGTCGTTCTTCGGTAGGGCTATCGCTTCTGCGGCATTTCAGGTATTGAAACTTCTCTGTCTCCAACGCATAGTTTTCAGCATATCTAAGGCTTCTTTTATCTTTCCGTCTGGTTTTCATATTGGTCTTTTCATATGCTTGTCGGTATCTCATTTTGTAATTTGTCATGCAAAGCAACCGTCGTGTCTCTATGCCATGAAATTCTGGCTTTAACATGGGAGTAAAGGGGAAAAGTCGGCTCCTTATGAGAGACACCTCTGTGAATTAAGATAATTTCATCGCCGAACGTGGATCCGCATATGTAATTTTGCTAGTAATGATACTCTAGAGGAGCGTTCAACATGCAATATGTAGTTTTCGTTGCTGGATAAAGAGAAATGAGTAGAGGGAACTCCCCCTTTTTAATGGTATTTGTTTTAAACTTTTTTGGGTTATGGGTTTTGTATCCTATATTGCTGTTTATTTGTTATAAAGATTGTGCAGTCATCTTCTATCGATGCCAATGCAGTACACTATATGTTTCTTTTAGAACATATGTCAGATTCTGATGCAAGTTTGCAGTAAGGTTTTTAGTTCAACATAGGTTGATAGTGTAATCCTTTGATTGGAATTTGAATAGACACCATTCTGGAAGTCTCCAATTCTTGTATTGGATGTTTTTCGTTCAGGATATGGACCAGATCGTATGTGGGGGGTGTCGAACATTACTAATGTATGCACGCGGTGCAGGTAGCGTGAGATGTTTATGTTGTTATACAGTGACTATGACAGGTATGCTGAAAGCTATTATGTGCTAAGTCCCACTCACGAACATTTATTTGGATTTTCTTTTGGCCGGTGACCCTGTTTAAAACTATAAAGTATCTGTCTCCACTTTTTTTGTCTTAATTTTCCATCGTATTTAGAAGTCTCAGTTGCTGCATTACAGAAAATTATTTCCATTTCAACAATCGCTTGGCAGTACATCTCCAAGTACAATCCATCTATAGTTAATACTTCAACAGATGTTGGCCAGGAGGTCTGCCGAACCCAACCAACACTATGAATCCCACCTATATTTGCCACCC
>NCQV01017795.1:0-13503 GCA_002740545.1 Lophocereus schottii | reverse complement strand
GAAAGGAGTTCGCGTTAGTGTTCTCATAATTATCTGCTATTTGCCCGCTTATCTAGAGAGATACCCAATTAACATTTTACTAACGCTGCTCAATTTCAGATACGTTGCAAACCAAAAATAAATATATATTTTTTTTTAAAACAAAAGAGAAAGAATAGAACAAACAATATTCAGATTAAGCGCAGAAACATGGAGAGAGAGAGAGAGAGAGAGAGAGAGAGAGAGAGAGAGAGAGAGAGAGAGAGAGAGAGATGGGAGAACCTGAAACGGAATAGAGGTGATGGAATCGTCGCCGGACTCTCCAGAAGGTAAAGGATCAAATCCTCCATTCTCGTCAACATTCGTCGATTCAAGCAGTCTTGGTCTCAACCTACCAGTCGATGAATCCTACGAAAACAACATGCATCTCAATCAGTAACCAAAATCAAACTATAAACAGCGATCCAGATTGCGCCAAAGAGAGAAATCAAACCTGCGAGATGAGAGTTGAACCAAAGAATCCGACGAAGAAGAAGAACAAACAGAGAACCACGACGACTGGCAACCCTAACTTCTGGCCGGAGCTCCAATGTCCTCTTCCTTTCACCTTCATTTGCTCCGATCAATTTCCAGAGACTTCGACTTGGAGTCGGACTCAGTCTTCTCTCTCTCTCTGTCTATCTCTCTCTCTCTCTTCTTCTTCGTCTTCTTCAAGTGATGTACGTTATTGTTGAATTTTGAAATGTGGTTTTCTTTTACTAAAAAAAAAAATTATAAGAGTCACCGCCCACAGGTATTTCCATTGCGGGGCATAGAACGCGGGGATCCCATATGATTCTGGTCGGATTTAAAAAACACGACCGCAGTGGGTTAGGGAACCCGACGAAGGTTCTTTGAGCATTTTCAGCAGTACGTAATTTTTTGGCTCAGCTGGAGGGTTTTATTTCTACCACATTCAGTTTGTCATTTAATTTTTTGACTCATAATTCTTCTTTCTTTTAATAAAAGGCTCACTATTTTGGCTCATCAAATAAAACAATACTCATAAACACACTCTACAACATACTTTATTTTTAAAATTTAAAAAAAGAAAAACTAATTAAAAATATTAAAAAAATAAAAAAATGAGTACAGCTACAGCTCGAGTTTGCTCGGATAGGTGAGGCTGCGCGTGAGGCATGAAGCAAAAAGCAGCTGCTGGAGCAGCTCTCCCCCCTCACCCTCTTTCTCTCTCCTCTGTTTTGGCTCACGAGGGAGCCGTTGCACATGCTCTTAGATTTGAGAATCTGCAAATTGAAGGTACACCACATTTAACATCAATCTCAGTCATTGTTGAAATTCTGAAATTACAATATGGACGACTTATTTAAAGTTAGTAGGGTACATATATTTGCTTATCAAGGACCTGTTCTTTTCGCGGGTAAATTGAGTTGGGTAAAAGAGTGAAGTGGGTTGAAGTAGGTTGAGATGGATTGAAATATGTTAAAGTGGGTTAAAGTGGATTAAATTTTTTTATATAATAAATTGAACTTGATTAAAATAGTGAAAGTGGGTTAAAGTAAGTTGAAGTGAGTTGAAGTAGGTTGAAGTGAGTTGAAATAGATTAAGGTGAGTATTTTAAAATTGACCCACGAAAAAAACAGGCCCAAGACTAAGGAGAAGTTACCATCTCATTGAAAAGCTCATTGTATTAGTAATATGTTTAAAGTCTAATATGTTCACCCGAGAATTTCATTCAAATTAAAATAAAACAATCTAAATCTTAAGTGATTAGTGATTACATATAGTTGCCTACTAGATCCTTTGTCATGGAACACGAAGTATTCACACATTGTATTGTGTCTTTCAAAATGGATGGCATTAAGTATTTTTCCAATTACTAAAAGGTATAATGGGATGATCATTCTACCTAAAAACACAAATAAAAATCCTTACCTAAAAACACAAATAAAAATCCTTCTTTTATTTAAACTGATTACTCAATAATTTATCTTATTCGTAAAACTGTTAACAGACGCTACTTAAAACTAGATGGCTAACACACTATTTGGATTGACGTAGAGATGGAGAATGGGGGGAAGAGAGGGGAAGGTAATAAAGGGAAAATGAAGGAAAGAAAGGTGATTCAAGAATACAGTCTTGAGCATTCGGGAGGATTACATTTGTGTAGAACGTTTAGGAAGTTGAATTTCACATCCTGGTTTCCAAATTTCCCTTCAAATCCTAGCTAATTTGATTTGGCTATTGTAGTTACAATTACTGTGTGAGACCTATTTTTCTATCACGTGCACGTTATTCTCTGGCTTGTTCTTTTTTACATGGAATATGCCAGATCTATAAACTCGAGACTATAACATAAGCATTACCTCAGTTACCCTTTCCTTCCGTCATTTAATATTTTCAAACAAGGGAAATAAAAGTTTATTAATCTTTATTCCCCTCCCCTCCTCTTCTCTTTCTTCAATCTAAACAGATTGTAAATAACTTGTTTAATGAACTACTTAAATTGGTAAGATTTTTAATGATGTTCTTATAAAGGACAGTCCGATGTACAAGTATCCCGCATTCACGCAGGGTTTGGGAAAGGGGCGCACCTCAAGGGGTGAATTTTTAATGATGTTCTTATATTAAGCTTAAATAAATTTTTGTTACTCTGGTCTCTATGTGCCTTCCCCCTCCCCCTTGAGTCACAATTTTTTTTTTAAAACGAGTAGCCAAAGAAAAATGCTGTATGGAAGCCATTATGGGATGTTTGAATGGATAGTGAACTCAGACATTAGGTCAATCCATGACTAGAATTCTGTTTGCGGTGGTGGAAAGTGAACTCAGGTGCTAGTCTATTAGGTTAATCCATGATTTGAAATTTTGAATTGAATCAGTCAGCAACTCCAAAGACAATAGCTTAATGCTTCAATCTTTTTAAAAAGCTTCAATGACTTTTCACAAAACTTGACATCATAGCAAGTACCTTTACTAGTGCAAAATTATCATCCTACAAAGATGCCAACTAATCACAACCATTCATTAGCAGCAGGCAGTTTTATAATACGAGACTAAGCATGAAGATTAATCAAAGCAGGAGCAGCAAATGGCAGAAGTTAAAGCATTACGAGATGCAGTATGATTAGGGATTCAAGCTGGATATAATAATATCAATCTTGAAGGTGACAACTTGATTGTGATTCAAGCATTGAAAGGTGGTATACAAATACTTTGGCAAATTTCTATTATCATCAAAGACATTCAAAGGTGGTTAACTCCACACAGGCACGCTACTATCAATCGCATATTTACGAAAACAAATACGGCAGCCGATTGGATATCGAAATTCGGTCACTCCATTATCGTTTTCTTCTCATCAGATCGTTGTTTCTCTCCGATCTTTGGCCAGACTATCTTGAATGGTGTTCTTGGCGCACTCTTATAAAAGAAAGCGTCTAACTTTCTCTTTACCTTGTACCATTGTNAAAAACATGAAGTTTATAAAAACAAATTGTGTCTATATATATATATCTACATATATATGTATGTATGTATGTATGTATGTATATGTATATATATTTAACGTATGGTTATTACACCAAAAAATTTACGGTGAAAAAGGGCTATGATGGGAAATCATGTGCTAGTATATAACTATACAAATGACAAAGCATTAGTGCATCAATGTATAAAACAAGGTGGTCCAAATGGTTTATTTGCATGATTCGCTAATTATTTTCAGAATTGATTCACTATTTATGTCCCCTGAGTAAGATTTTAGGTACAAATTTATGAACAGAGAAAATGTACGTTTAAAAGCTTTACATACAGCAATTTATCGATCAGTTCAACATAGACAGACAAAGAATGAAAAACTAGAATGGTTAACAATGTAAAAATCACCTTAAAATATGTATAAAGGATTATTTTAAATCCTCAAGGTCCCATCCAATCATTATGAAACCCTTTCGGATCTGATTTTGAAAGTGGATGGCCGACGCTTGGTTGAGATTAGTGGCCGTCGCAAACTTAATAGTGGAAAATGACCTCAATTTTTAATTTGTTGTCAACTCATGTGAGAAACAAATTTCGTGGTGACAACAGTTAGTGGGGAATGAGTTTGGTTTATTTTTTTTTTTAATCAGCATATAAAGCAAATCAAAAAAGGGGCATGGATTAAATTATGAGTGATGATCTCCGGCACGTCAGGCGGACTCAACATTCGCATGATACTTGTTTTAGCTAAATAAATTAGGCAGGGATCTCCAATCTGAAATAAGCCCTTCAAGAAAGTGGCATTAAAATAGAATGAAGATCATAGAACTATGCATAAAGTCTGAAAATGACACAGATCACACTATTCTATGACCAAAAAATTGAAGGACGATATAGTCAAGGAATAATTGGTTCAACCCGTCATAAATTCAAAGTCGAAAAAGCTGCCCATAATAGATTTTTCAGCGAGCTTTAGCCTGTATAGACGTTAAGGCATAAGCTACATATCTATCATACTTCGTGTGCTGTTTCAAGATAAGTCGAGTTTAATACAAGACATGCATGGTTCATGGCTCATAAAGATGTTTAGGGTCAAGCTCCCATAGCCACTCCTTACTCCCATTCCAAATGGGTAAACGTATAAAAAGAATGAGGTCTCCTACCCGAAAGTTACAGAGGAAGATCGCCTGAAAGACACTAATCAGTGTAGTTAATTTGAATTGTTTCTTGGCTTCTCATGATAACAGAATAGCTGCAAATCATCAGAGCAAGATAGTTAAACGACACTTTCAGTTTCTAGAGATTTTAGCCACATATAAATACTTAAAATTATCAAATTCTAACTGGAGCTTCTGCAGCTCTATTAATGTGCAATCTTTTACATACAAAATACAACTATAATATCACCCACAAGTCACAGCCTTCATGCTTTGTGACATGAATGGTCGTCAAGGATTTATATGTTACTCTTATGATGTTTTGATTATCCACTGGAAATACACTAATACTGGTCAGTGTCACTAAAGATCAATCCAACATTGTCACTGGCTCAATTTTAATATTTATAATTTATGAATACATTACATAGATTGACAAGTGAGACCCAAAACAAATAAACAATTACCCCAAAATCAAACTGGAAGTAAAATCATTGATCCACCACTGAGAATGGATTTGCATTTACTACCTGTAGTTGACCAACTATGACCCCCCGCCCCCCATATTCTTACTTTCTTCAACCTCTCTATAGCCGTTTGCTGTAAAGAAGTGAAATAAAACTTGATATCTTTAGATATAAAGTCCCCCTTAAAATTAGGGGATTAGAACCCCCACTTCTAGGGGGGTCACTTACTCACTCTTTAGGGATCAACATATATTTTTATTTTAAAAAAATGAAACTCATTCCAAACTAATTTTGCCCCCTACTTAATTAATGCTTGCAAATGATTTCTAGTCATAAATAATTTCTTACATTACAAATAACTTCTCACCAAATGCAGAGGTAATCTTTTATTTTACAAATTAAAATTATTAAACACTCAAAAAAATTCAAAATTGCAAAAATCATTAATTCACAAAATATACAATTTCATTCCGGTTCTCTATCAAACAATTGAAAAAAAAATTCAAATTTCATACCCAACTCTCCAAATATCAGCATCTGACTTCATTCTATTTCAAGTCTTCAAACCAAAGAGCCCCAAACTTCTATCAAAGATTTCGTTGGGGAACAAACAACCTTACCAAAAGCAATACAGCCCCCAGGGGTGCACGGTGCACATGTGTACTGATCATCCAGTCCTCCACAATAGCCGTAGTGAAATCAACCCAAAATACCCCAAAGGCAGCTTATCACCAAAATCTCCTTTTGAACCGTATGGCATCGCGGTTGAGACGGCTCTCTCTTTCTCACAGGTTACATATAATTCTCTGTTCGGCCCAAAAGATATGCTATTTCTGGGCTCCAATATGAGTAATTAGAGATAGGCCTTTGCATATGCGATCCTAGTATATACCATTCTCATGGTTTTTATTTTTCTGGATCCAAGCCCAGTTTCGACTGGGGCTAAGGTCGCTCAGCTTAAGGAGACTAGCCCAAAAGGAGGGCGTAAGCCATCCAGACAGCATAGGTCCATTAACACCAAACACTTCTCTTCACCGGAGGAACTGCAAAATACTTCTATCAGGGTTGGATACCCGGGAGGCTAAGACTGGTAGTACTAGTGCGGTCGTGCCTTAGGTGCTAACTCCTTCCATATTTTCAGCATTGTTGCCATCTCATGTATCCTAGTCCTAGCATCGCAAAGCATATATTATACACTCGAGTATACGCACTCCCATGTGACATATAATTAATTATATATTAAAATATAAAATATATGACAAATACACCCCACAAAAATATATGTAAAATAGATATGGGAGCACATGCACATCGGTCTACGTAATAATTTGCCCTAGCATCGTGGGAATCATTTTCTTGTTCATTTTTCATATAATCATATGTCTGATGGGAGGGGTTCATTGCGACATTGTGTGTATAAGCTTTCAGTTAAGTTGATTCTTGTACAGGATGCTATATTCTTTTTGGCTGAGAAGACTCACATTTGAATCTCAGCAGCCTTCATATTGGCTTATTGTGTAAGGTAGAATGGGCCTTTGTAGTATTCACAAGAGGGCGCGTGTTAGTTTGTAAAACATATTTGTACACCTTCAATCATTTAAACTTTTGACCGAATTGATTCCTGATCAAATATCGTCTCTCAGATTTTATTAGTTAAAATATTTGACACTTCTATATACTTGTAACCTACAACTTGAGGGGGAGCCTAACAGATGGTGAGTTCAATATATCAGAATGAATTCAGCGTCACAAATGTTATAAGATCAAAATATATCCATACTTTAAAAAAGGCAAGCCAGATTACGCACTGAAAGGAATGGAGAACTATTACAGCTAATAGCAAATAGACACGATAGTGAGAGAGGTGAGTGGGAAAGTAGGCGGAAAGCTGTGCAACTGCAAGCACAAACAAAGAATGGATCATATATGAACATCACGGTCACAGATGGTGGAAGGTAAGATTAGAACATCATTCCCTGGCTTTGAAGCTGAGATTTGCAATTCCTACTTTCCTACCTTCTCCTCAAATCCCCTCGCCTCTAAACGTTATCTTCGCAAATACGAAAAATGGTGTTTTCTTAAGAACCCCTATCTGACTGAAGACTTGCTACGGAAAAAGAAATTCTATCTTTCAAGAAAATGACAATTAACTCTTCATTTTCTGGTCTCTAGACCTGAATGTCTTGGTATTCTTGTAGATTTGAACTAAAAGACAAACACAAAACTAACACCTTTTACCCTCTTAAATTTATTTACTTACCCATCCACTTGTCTATTTGGCATGAAGACAATTGATATAATTCGCGGCCATAACTTTTTGGGCCTACAAAGTCGTCCCTTCGCACTAGGGAGGCTAAAGTGTGTATCATGGTGACATGAGAAAATCCAAAAGCAAGGCGATAAGTGTTGTGTTGGTGGGCTATGAGTAGCTCACTGCTGGGCATGGATGGACCAGGCAAATTTGGAAGGGTTAGGCAGTGGGGGAGTTCGACATGGGAATTGGGATATTGCGACTTTGAAATACCAAATTTCTTGATTATTGGACCATTTCTTTTGGTTTTCTTCGTGTACAATGAATGATGACCGCAACCACTCCCCGTGAATTGTGATGTCAAGTTTGACGGGAGGGGACTGGGAGTGGGACTGCTCTTTTGTCTCTTTCCTTATTTACGAGAAGTGCTTGGTAACTACATGCTCCACGTCCCTCAAAATCATTTACCTGCTCTCATTTCACAGCAGCGAAAACTTGACGATTGAGAATATTGAAAACTACAATACTTATTTTAATTAAAGGTGTGTTCTTTTTACTGATAAATTAAAATTGATAAAAAAAAATAAAGTTAATTGAGATAAGTTAAAATAAATTGAGGTTGATATTTTTTATTGAAGTGAGTTAAAGTGGGTTGAAATAGATTAAAGTTAGTATATTTTTTGAATGTGGTTAAAATAATGAGAATAAAATTTTGAAGGCAGTGGATTGGAGTTAGTTAAAGTTGATTAAAGTTAAGTAAAATAGATTGCAGTTGATGTTTTTTATTAAAATAGATTAAAGTTGATTGAAATGAGTTGAAGTGAGTCAAATAAATTAAAATTAATAAATTAAAAAAATTAACGAAAAAATTAACCGTACGTTCGAATTTATAAAGTGAGTACAATGCCCCAATTCCTCGATCCATCTCGAGTGTAGTTTTCAGGAACCTTGCATCACTTCCCCCCTCCCTCTCGCTCTCTCTCCCCCGCCCTCCCTCTCGCTCTCTCATACACAAACTTCCTGTCAGAAATCAACCAAGCTTTAGTTAATCCTTGTACGAGGACTGTACATGTTTAAATAGTTGAATCAAGAAGTGAAATTGGGATTAATTGTCACAACCCACAACATTTGTTTCTATACTATTCTTTATAAACTAGTATGCATTTTATATTTTACACTGGCAAACATTGAATTTTTGTGGTGTTATTATTTTTTTAAGATATTTGTATCCTAGTTATAATATTAGTAATGCTAATATATTTTTAACTTGTAAAATATTTTATGTTTCAAACATGGTTTGAATTTACATGCATGTACAGTAATTGCATATTATTTTGGCCCTATTCTTTTTTTTTGTTTTTGCGTTTGGGAAGATGTAACTAACAGCTTACAGCTTTTTGCATCTTCTTATAGCTGCTTACATCCTTAACATAATCGTTATAATTTCTCACGTATTCTTACATCTTCTTACTTCCTATATAAATTTTTGTATAACATTTATTTATTTTTGTTCTAGTACAGAAATTTAATTATACTAGCAATATACAGAATTTATGAATATGTTATGAATATAATATTTATATAAACATAAAAAAGAATTTAGCGACGTAAATTATAGTTCAATTTATCACATGAACATATTATTATAGATGAAATAAGTGAACATATTTTTAAAATTATAATACAAAACTTTATAAAATTCCTTGGTAATAATATATTGATAAGACATTTATATTTAAAATTGTTTACTTAAAATAGGATTTTATTTTAAGAGTTGTATTTAATTTTTGTTATACTTTGCTTATTGGAAGATCAAACTAATGTAAATATAAGAAATTACCTCAAGTATAGGAAATTTTGATTGAAAAAATTTATGGGATTTAATATATTTTATTGTTGTTTATCGTATGATCGTTAGACCGGTTGTACTGTATGGATCGGAGTGCTGACCTATAAAAAAGATTCAGGCTCAACTGTTGACGGTAACAAAGATGAGGGTGATTAGGTGGATGTGTGGTTATATGAGAATGGATAGAATTAAAAATGAAGTAATCAGAGACTTAGTTCAAGTGACGCATATCGAGGATAAGACAAGAGAAATAAGATTTAGATGGTTTGATCATGTGAAAATAAGGAGTGTGGACACTTCAGTGAGGATATGTGAGAGGAATAATATCCCTGAAGGTAAAAGAGGGAGTAGACGATCAAAATAAGAATTTGGACGAGGTGATTAGAGAAGACTTAAAAGTTGTAAGATTGACAGAGGACATGACTTATGATAAGAGATTACAGCGGGTTAGAATTAAAATTTTAGATCACAAAGAGTTGACCTCGTAATTATCTTTTAGTTGCAGTAGGGTAGGTTTTATTGTAGTTTTTTCGTATGTCGTATTTGTATGCAGATAGTACGTACATATGGGAAGAGACATCATTTGCCTACATCTATTTGTTAAGGTATAATACCTTACTCTACTATATTGTACTTATGTTTACATTACATAGTTACGGCAACTTGATTTATTAGTATTTCTTAGTTTATTCTCTACTACATATTCTTAGTTATTTTCATTAAATGTTTTCATAAAATCCTTCTTCTACAAAATGTTTTCACAAAATCTTATTTTGGAATCAGCTTCTCTACGGCCAGCAATACCGATAGAGGTAAGGGCGTAAGGTTGTCTACATCTGAATCTCCTCAGACCATGCAAAAGCGGGACCCACACTAGAAGTAAGTGGTAGTGTTGTTGTTGTTTAATTTACTTAGTTAAAAGTTTATTGTCAATAAGTATATTATTTTAATATTATTGTTTATCGTCCAAAATATTCATTGTAAAAAAAACAAATTTTATTTCAATAATATTAAGAAATAATTTGTTTACTGATGATATCAAATTTATTTTGTAAATATGGCTAATATATTACACGTTATTTAACAAATTATACATTAAACATCAATAATATGCATACATGTCTAGAATTTATACTATACAACTCTTCAACAACTCCTTATATCTATTCTTATAACTTCTTACATCTGCTTACAATTTTTTACATCTTCTTACCGCTTCTTATATCTCCTTACAACTCCTTACAACTCCTTCAATCTCTTTACAACTTCTTACATTTTCTTACAACTTACAGTTGTATTTTATCGCAAAAAAGAACATGCCCATTGCTCTTGTTAGTATGCTGTGTATTTTTGCGTTTTTAGTGTCTCTATCTACATTATTGTCCTTATTATAACTATAATAATTTATCCGACTGTGCGACTGTTTACCTGCTCTCATTTCACCAAGGCAAAAACTTGATGATTGAGAATATTCAAAACTACAATAGTTATTTTAAGTAAATCCTGGTTTATAGAGCTCTATCTATAGGCTCTTTTCTGTTTGTTTTCATTATTTTTAAAAAAAAGAAGCATTTCAAATAATGTGGCTTGGATTTGCAATGCTTCATGCTGAGGATGATAACATAGTTCTGTAAGCCAAGAATCTAAACCTTAATTGAAGTGCGGCTGGTCGATCAAACTTATGAAGGAGTAACTAACGAGCTCGTCAAGGCCCTAGAATGAGGCTCTTTCTTTCCAATTAGCATTGATCAAGACAATAATTAACCCCTGTTTACTCAATGTGTTTCTTGCTCCTAATTTTTGCCAGTTCGGGTACAAAATTTTGGTACATTACATGGCAAGGACATGTGAGCATTAGCCACATCCCACAAAGGGAAGCAAGCATACCCGTGAAACCCCAATATGTCTATCTGTAAGAATTTTCTGTTTTTCTTAGTAGTTCAATGACATTATTTTTTTAAAAAAAAATTGCAGAACTAAAATTTCTCAGTAATTGTGATGAAAACAGGCAGTGACCTAAAATCTTATATCATCATATATGTGTATATATATTTGGGTTTTGATGATGTCATATAAGTGGTCATTAAACGATGAGTTATTTTCTTTCCCAACATCACTATTAAATTAGACGTTATTAATCAAACAATAAATGAATAAATATTAACTAAATAACATTTCTCAGTTTGTATTAGTAAAAATAAATAATGATAACATTGAAGACATTTTATTTTATACGATTATTTTATTAAAAAATCCTGCAGCATTGTATAAGGTTCAAACAAATATTCATCTGAAATTGTAAAAAGTGCGTTCAAGTACTGAAATTTATAACGAATCTCTGCAAAACGCCGTCTCGAAGGCTAATCTCTGTACTAGGGAAGTGAACTATGCTTCTTGTTGTTTGGCAATGTCGGGTGAGATACTTTGATACGTATACCGTGATGTGAACGATAAAGCATGTCATGTCAGATCATTTGAAGATGAAACAAAAAGGTCGAAGGTAGAGAATGGTGACTTATACCAAACCCTCACTAAATTCAAAATTTCACTATTATCTGTTGCACGTTTATCGCGATCATAAAATCTTTGAAAGTCAAGCATCAAGAATGGTAATATTTAGAAATTGCTATGTGATACAGTGGTATTTATATGATAGTGAAATTTAAATTTAACTTCAGATTAGTTTATATGCACTTTTTCTATCTTTGATAAACAGAAAATAGGGAATTGTACGACAGGTTCATTCATCTCAATAGTTAAAAAAGGATTAGTAAGGAGCAGTGGAGTACTCAATAGCATTATAGCGATAACTAGCAGTCAATAATGTGCTAACACTCCTAAATGATGAAACATAAGTGCACTAAGATTGTTGGATATATAAGCCTTATTCTATTTCGTATGTTTGAGGATTTAGTTAAGAGTTTACATCTTTTTATAACTTCTTACATCTCCTTACGCCTCGTTACATTCTTAACATAATATTTACTTCTTCTTGCATATTCTTACATCTCCTTACATCTTCTTACATCCCATATAGATTCTCTATAATAGTTAACAACTTCTTACATCTATTCTTGGAGCTCCTTATAGCTCATTACATCTTCTTACAACTCCTTCCATCTTCTTACATCTCCTTACAACTCCTTACAGCTCTGTATAACTCTTTATAACTTCTTACAACTCCTTTTATTTTCTTATAGTTTACACCTGTATCTTATCGCGAAATAGAACAAGCTCATATTGTCTTTACCCAAGCACTTATACTTTTCATCTCTGAAATCTGGATAGTTGAAAAAGGTAACTTTGGACTATTTTTTCAACTTACATTGTACGGACTAAAAAAAAAATGCATATCTAAACTTCATTTGCTATATTTCTGTAAAATGATAGGCAGTACAAGGTAGAGTTGGGAATGTCGGACCCGACACGATAACACGACACGAACCTGATCCGAAATTATTGAGAGAAACTCGAACCCGATCCAAATTGAACCGATTTCGACCCAAAATCGATACGATTAGACCGTTTAGCATGAAAACATGTTACTTTTCAATTTAAGGCAAATGTAGATTATTTTTAATACAAACACGAAATTGGCTTGTTTATTAAATGGGTCGACCCGACCCGACCCGACCCTTTTTCCAGCTCTAGTATAAGGATTTTAAATCTAAAGTCAATTGGAATCAGTCTCTTTATAATTTTTGAATTCAGAGGTAAGACTACTACATTAGATCCTCTAGGCCCCCTCGATTAAACATCTCCTACTAGAACTTCCAATAAATAAAGAAGTGGGATTTTGGATGACTAAAAGCTAAAGTTATGCAGTTGAACTAGAAACTAATAAAAATATACTATGCCCTAGTTTTTAGCCATTTCCTAGTTCCTTGCATCGATGATTAACCTATCTTTACCCTCCCTTTCTTTCGGGTCTGTTCATCTCCTACAGCATGGTTAAAAAGCCAGTACCGGGACTACTACCAAACCAAAACCCAGAAAAAATCTTCCTCCTTCACCGCGAAGAAAAGCCACATCCAGAAGGCAAAAAGGTGGAAGAAAAAAACAAAGCATAATTGAATTGGAGAGAGAAAGAAGTCTCACGTGACTAACCCTGATGGTTTGTCTCTCCCTATCCGAACGCAATCATACATTTCTCACTATTTAAATTAAAAATCTCTTCACTTGCCCCAGTGTTTTTTATCGCCCCACCCCCTTCTCTGAAATTTTCGAGGTGGGAAACATGGGTTCTGTTAGTTATGGATTTATGGTGGTTTTCCTCTTTCTGGGTCTCTGCCACGTGTCCTCACCGGCGTCGGCGACGGAGAG
>NCQV01017771.1:52600-64834 GCA_002740545.1 Lophocereus schottii | reverse complement strand
GATGCTAATAGTTAAGTTTGGCCACATTGTTTGTTCGTACTCACACCTTTTATTCTCTTACAGTCATTATAGGCCATCAGTTTTATATTTTTGTGAGTCCTTTGGGAGGGCAAATTAGATTTCTAATTAAAAATGCAACTAGAGCAACGGTTAATTCTTTAAGTTTGGCTTTGCTCGACGTGTGTACGTAGACCTTTTACTCTGTTGAACTCATTTTAATGCATTATTTCAACTTAGTGGGAGCTCTTTGTAGATGAAATTGGATCTCTAAATGAAAACACAGCTAGAGATAATGTAAGATTTTATATTTGGCTAGGTTCTTTATTTGAGGCCACTCATTGCATTCTTTCACACCCATTTCAGGTCATTAATTTCCCTTCGGACGGGGCTCTTTGTGGGCACAATTGGACCCCAAATGAAAGCACAAGTAGAAATAAAAGTTAGTTTTTACATTTGGTTAAGTTCATGATTTGTAACCACACCTTTCATTCACTTACGCTTATTTTATGCCATTAGTTTCCTTGCAGTGGGAGCTCTTTTTTGGTGAAATTCACATCCCAAAAAGAAACACAACTAAAGTTGTAATTAGTTCTAAAGCCAAGTTAGATTATTCATTTGTAGCCATACCTTTTTTTTTTCTCTTTCTTACACTTTAGAGCAATAGTTTTCCTTTTGTGGGATCTTTTCATACGTTAAGAGTAGCCCAAAAGAAACACAATTGGAGCTAAAACTTAGCTCTTAGGTTTAGCCATGTCATTTGTTCTAGGCACACCTTTTACTCCTTTTCCCACATTTTATGATGTTAGCTTCCCCTTAGTGGGAGTTCTCTGGGAGTCAAGATGGTGCCCCAAATGACAACACATTTGCAGTTAATTCTAGTTCCTAATTTGGATACATTCATAGTTTATAGATGCACCTTTTCTTCTTTAGCACTCATTTTAGAGCATTGGTGTTGACATGATGGGAGCTCTTTGTTGGTGAAGTAGGAGCCCCAAATGAAATCACATCTGCACTTGTAGGGAGCTCTTTGTGGGGGAAAATTACAGACGCAAATGTAAATGCAAATAGAGCCAAAAGTTAGCTCTTATGTTTAGCTATGTTCTTCACTTGTGGGTGCACGCTTCATTTCCCTGCTGTTATTTCCTGTTAGTGGTAGCTCTTCGTGGATGCATTAGCGGCCCAAATGAAAACACATGTAGAGTTGAAGTTAATTATTGAGTTTCGCTGGACTCTTCATTTAGAGCCAGTCCATTTGTTCTCTTGCACCTGTTTAGAGCATTAGTTTCTCATTTGTGGGAGCTATTTGTGGATCAATCGAAGCCCCAAATGAAAGCACAAATAAAACTAAAAGTTACTTATTAAGTTTAGTTAGGATTGCTCTTTGTAGGCGCACCTTTTATTCTCTCACGCTCACTCATAGGGTCATTGTTATTAACATGGTGGGAGCTCATTGTGGGTGAAATTAAAGCCCCAAATGAGAACACTAAGGTGGAAATTAGTTCTTGAGTTTTGCTAGGTTCGTGATTTATTGTCGTGCTTTTCATTCACTTGTGCCAATTTTAAAGCATTAATTTCCCTTTGGTGAGAGCTGTTTATGGGTGAAATTAAAGCCCAAAATGAAAACACTACTAGAGAGTAAGTTAGTTCTTAATTTTAGCTACATGCTTAATTCGTAACCACACTTTTCATTTCCTTGCGCTCATTTACGACACGAGTTACCTCTTAGTGGGAGCTCTTTGTGTAGTGAAATTGGAGTGCCAAATAGAAACATGATTGGGGTTGAAGCTAGTTCTTTGGTTTTGCTAGGTTCATGATCAGCAACCACACCGATCCCTTGCACCCATTTTAGAGTGTTGGTTTCCCCTGGGTGGAATCTCTGTGGGGGTGGAATTAAAGTATGAAACGAAAGCACAACTATAGTTAGAAGCTAATACTTAAGGTTGGCTGTATTCTTTGGTTATACTCACACCTTTTATTCTGTTGCACTCATTTTAGAGTATTAGTTTTCTATTTGTGGGAGTCCTTTTGGAGTGGAAATTGGATACCCTATTGAAAACACAGCTATCGTAAAAGTTAATTCCTTAAGTTTGACTTTGTTCGTTGTGTGTATATAGACCTTTTATTCTCTTACACTCATTTGAAGGCATAGTTTCAACTTGGTAGGAGCTCTTTGTGGATGAAATTGAAGATCTAAATGAAAACACAACTAGAGGTACATCAAGATGTTAAGTTTATCTATGTTCTTTATTTGTATTCACATTACTTATTTTCTTACGCTCATTTTTGGGCATTAATTTTGATGTGACGGGAGCTCTTTGGGGGTTAGATTGGAGCCCCCAGTAAAACAAAACTAGAGTTGGAGTTAGTTGTTAAGTCTGGCTAGGTTCATTATTTATGGCCACTTGTTTCATTCTCTTGCACCCATTTTAGAGCATTAATTGCTCTCTTATGGGAGCTCTTTGTTGGCAAAATTGGGTCCCATATGAAAAGGCAAGTAGAGATAAAAGTTAATTCTTATGTTTGGTTAAGTTCTTCATTTGTAACCACACCTTTCATTCACATCCACTCATTTTACGCCATTAGTTTTCCCTTGGTAGGCGATCCTTTTTTTTCTATGAAATTCACATCCCAAAAGACAACACAACTAGAGTTATAATTAGTTCTTAAGTATCCCTAGAGTATTTGTGTATAGCTTTATGCTTTTTTCTCTTGCTACCATATTGGAGCATTATTTTCTCCTTTATGGGATTTTTTTTGTGTGTGAAGAGGGAGCCCCAACAGAAAGCATATCTAGAGTTCAAACATAGCTGTAAATTTTTGCTACGCTATTTGTTTGTAAGCATGCCTCTTATTCCTTTGCCCTCATTTGAGGGCATTGGCTTCCCTTTGGTTGGAATTCTCTAGGGGCCAAGATAGTGCCCAAAATGAAGACACATCTATAGTTAATGGTAGTTCCTAGTTTGGCTAGGTTCATAGTTTATAGGAGCACCTTTTCTTCTCTTGCACTCATTTTAGAGTGTTAGTTTCCATAAGATGGCAGCTCTTTCTTAGTGAATAGGAGGCCTAAATTTACTCAAAACTACCATGGAAGTTAGTTCTTATATTTGGCTGCGTTCTTAGTTTATTGTCGCACACTTCATTCTCTTGCAACAACTTGAGCAGATTAGTTTCCGCCTGGTGGGAGCACTTCGTAGAGCAAACTAGGATGCCCAAATGTAAACACAAGTAGAGTTAAAAGTTAGATGTTAAGTTTGGTTAAGTTCTTAATTTGTAGCCACACTTGTCATTTCCTTGCTCTTATTGCCTTGTACTCGTAGTTCTTTGTTGATGAAATTGGAGCCCAAACAAGAACAGAAGTAGAGTTAAAGTTAGTTCTTAAGTTTTGCTGGATTCTTTGCTTATGGTCATTCCTTTTGTTCTCTCACACCTATTTTGGAGCACTGGTTTCTCCTTTGTGGGAGCTATTTATGGATAAATTGAAGCCCTAAATGAAGGCGCAAGTAGAGTTAAAAGTTAATTCTTTTTTTTTTTGCTAGGATTCTTGTTTATAGAGGCACCTTTTATTCTCTTGCACTCACTCATTTTAGGGCACTAATTTCAACATGGTGGCAGCTCTTTGTGGGTGAAATTAGAGCCCTAGATAAGAACACATCTATAGTAGAAGTTAGTTCTTGAGTTTTGTTAGGATCTTAACTCGCAGCCGCACTTTTAACTCTCTTGCACCCATTTTAGAGCGTTAGTTCCCCCTTGGTGAGAGCTCTTTGTGGGCTAAATTAAAGCCCCATATGAAAATAATACTACACTAAAAGTTGGGTGTTCAATTCGGCCACTTCTTAATTCATAATGACACCTTTCATTGTGATGCATTGACTATAGGGTATTAGTTTCCGCTTACTAGGGTTAGTTTGTGTGTGGAATAGCTCTTACGTTCATCTAGGTTCTATGTTAGTGGCCACAACATGTAGTTTCTTACACTCATTTTAGGGATTATTTTTGTCTTTGTGGAAGCTGATTGTGGATGAATTTAGTCTCCAAACAAAAACACAACTAAAGTTTTTGTTTGTTCTCAAGTTTTGCTAGGCTCTTAATTCGTAGCCACATATTTCATTTTATTATGCTCATTTTGTGCCATTACATTCCTTTATTTATGTTTTCCTTGTTGGAGAAATTAGAGCCCCAAATGAGGACACAACCATAGTCAAAGTTAGATGTTAGGCTTCGCTAGATTCTTAATTGGTAATATCACATTCCATTTCCTTGCGCTTATTTTATGGCGTTAGTTTCCTCTTGGCGGGAACCCTTTGTGGGGGAAATTAGAGATCAAAATGTAAAACTCCACTGGAGTTTAATCTAGTTCCTAAGTTTTCTAAGTTCTTGATTTGTAACCACACCTTTCATCTTGTGCACCCATTTTAGAGTGTAAGTTTCCCCCTGGCAGGATCTCCATGAGCATGGAATTAAAGCCCCAAATGGAAGCAAAACTATAGTTAGAACCTAATAATTAGGTTTGGCCATGTTATTTGTTTGTACTCACACCCTTTATTCTCTTTAATTCATTTTAGCGCATTAGGTTTTTATTTGTGGGAGTCCTTTTGGAAGGAAATTTGGATTCCTCACTGAAAACAAAACTAGAGTAAAAGTTAATTCTTTAATGTTGGCTTTGTTTGTCGTATGTATGGGACCCTTCATTGTCTTAAAGTTGGTGGGAGCTCTATATAGATGAATTAGAACTCTAAATCAAAACACAACTACAGGTAAATTAAGATCTTAAGTTTGGCTGGGTTCTGTATTTGTAATTAAGTCATTTATTTTCTTACACTCATTTTTGGACAATAGTTTCCACAGGATAAGCGCTCTCTATAGGTTAAATTAGAGCCCAAAATAAAACACAATTAGAGTTGGAGTTAGTTGTTATGTTTGGCTGGATGCCTTATTTGAGGCCACTCATTTGTTTTGTGACACCCATTTTAGAGCATTAATTATCCTATGGTGAGAGCTATTTTTGGGCAAAAATGAATCCCAAATGAAAACACAAGTAATAATAAAAGTTAGTTCTTGCATTAGGTTAAGTTCTTAAGTTGTAATCACATCTGTTATTCCTTTGCGCTCATTTTACGCCATTAATTTCCTCCTAGTAGGCGCAATTTTTTTTGTGAAATTCACAAGCCTAAGAGAAACAGAACTAGAGCTACTAGATTCCTAGTAAGCGCTCTTTTTTTTGTGAAATTCACAAGCCTAAGAGAAACAGAACTAGAGCTGCTAGATTATTCATCTGCAGCCTTACCCTTTTTTTCTCTTACTCCCTCTTTAGAGCATTAATTTTCCCATTATGGTTGAAGAGGGAGCCCCAAAAGAAAGCACAACTAGAGGTAAAACTTAGCTCTTTGGTTTGGCTACGTTCCTTGTTCAAAGGCCCATCATTTATTCCGTTACCCTCATTTTAGGGCAATAGCTTCCCTTGGTGGGAGTTCTCTAGGGGTCAACATGGTGCCCTAAAATGAAAACACATCTAAAGTTAATGCTAGTTTCCATTTTGGCTACGTTCCTTCTTTACAAGTGCACCTTTTCTTCTCTGACACTCATTTTAGAACATTAGTTTCTGCACAGTGAGAGCTCTTTGTTGGTGAACCATTAGCCCCAAATAAAATCCCAATAGTAGTGGAAGTTAGTTCTTAAGTTTGGATTGGTTCCTGATTTGTCGCCTCACATTTCATTCTCTTGCAAGCATTTTAAAGGATTAGTTTCTGCTTAGAGCGAGCACTTTATGGAGCAAAATTGAAGTCCCAAACAAAAACACGAGTAGAGTTAATGTTATTTCTTAAGTTTTGCTAGATTCTTTATTTTATAGCCATTCCTTTTGTTGTCTTGCACCTATTTTAGAGCATTAGTTTCTCCTTTGTGGGACCTCTTGTGGATACCCAAAATGAAAGTACAAGTAGAATTAAAAGTTAGTTCTTAAATTTGGCTAGGATCGGTACTTGTAGGCCTAACTTTTATTCTTTTACACTCACTCATTTTGGAGAAACATGGTGGTAGCTCTTTGTGGTTGAAATTAGCACCCTAAATGCGAATAAAACTGAAGTGGAAGTTAGTCCTTGATTTTTCTAGGTTTTTTATTTATATTGGCAATTTTGATTCTCTTTTACCCATTTTAGAGCATTAGTTTTATGCTAGTGAAAGCCTTTGCGGGTGAAATTTAAGCCCAAATGAAAACACATCTAGAGTGAAAGATAGATCTTAATTTTGGCGAGCTCCTTGATTTGTAAGGACACCTTTCGTTGGGATGTAGTCACTTTAGGGCATTAGTTTCTTCTTGCTCGGGTCTCTTTATATGTTGAATAGTCCTTAAGTTTTCTTATGTCCTTTGTTTGAGGGCACAATATGCAGTCTCTTACACTCACTTTGGGCATTATTTTTCGCTTTATGAATGCTCATTGTGGGTGAATTTACTCTCCAGAAAAAAGCACAACTAAAGTTCTAGTTTCTTCTTATGTTTCGCTAGACTCTTAATTCATAGCCGCATCATTCATTTTCTTATGCTCATTTTGAGCCATTAGTTTTCGCTTACTAGGTGCTCCTTGTTGGCAAAATTAGAGCCCCACATGAGTACACGACTAGAGTTAAAGTCAGTTCTTAAGTTTAGCCGCATTCCTAATATGTGGCTACACCATTCCTTTCATTGCCCTTATTTTATGGCGTTAGTTTCCTCGTAGCGGGAGCTCTTTGTGGGAGAAATTGGAGCTCTAAATGAAAAAGCCATTGGAGTTTAAGCTATTGCTAAGTTTTATTAGGTTCATAATTTTTAGCCACACCTTCCATCTCTTGCACCTATTTAAGAGTGTTAGTTTCTCCTTAGTGGGATCTCTATGGTGGTGGAATTAAAGCTTCAAATGGAAGCACAACTATAGTTAGAAGCTAATACTTAAGTTTGACCACATTCTTTGTTTGTACTCAAACCTTTTATTCTCTTACACTCATTTTGGGGGGTCAATTTTCTATTTGTGGGAGTCCTTTTAGAGAGGAAATTGGATTCCTAATTGAAAATGCAATATAGAGTAAAAGTTAATTCTTTATGTTTGCCTTTATTCATTGTGTGATGCACCTTTTACTCTCCTACGTCATTTTAAGGCATTGCTTTCAAGTTGGTAGGAGCTCTTTTTAGATGAAGTTGGAGCTCTAAATCAAAACACAACTATAGGTGAAGTAAGATCTTAAGTTTGGCTGGGTTCTTTGTTTGTACCCACGTTGTTTATATTCTTACACTTATTTTTGGACATTAGTTTCCACGTAATGAAGTTAGCTCTTAAGTTTGGCTAGGTTCTTTGTTTAAGGCCACTCGTTTCATTCTGTTGCACCTATTGTAGAGCATTAATCTTCAGTTGATGGGAGCTCTTTATGGGTAAAATTGGACCCCAAATGAAAACACAAGTAGAGTTCTTCATTTGTGACCACACCAGTAGTATTTTCTTAGTAGGTGCTCTTTTTGGTGAAATTCACATACTGACAGGAAACACAACCAGGCTTACAATTAGTTCTGAAGTTTTGCTAAATTATTCATTTATAGCCATACCTTTTTTTTTTCTATTGCTCCCACTTTGGAACATCACTTTTCCCTTTATGGGATTTTTTTTCCAGTGAAGAGGGAGCCCCAGAGGAAAGCACAGCTAGAGTTAAAATTTAACTCTTAAGCTTGGCTATGTTGTTTGTTTGTAGGCACGTCATTTATTCCTTTGCCCTTATTTTGAGGCATTAACTTTCCCTTCGTGAGAGTTCTTTGGAGGTTAAGATAGTGACCTAAATGGAAACACATTTGCAGTAAATGTTAATTCCCAGTTTGGTTAGGTTCGTAGCTTATAGGTGCACATTTTTCGCTTTTGCACTCATTTTAGAGCGCTAGTTTTCACAAGGTGGGAACCCTTTGTTGGTGAAATAGGAGCCCTAAATGAAACCACAACTACAGTGGAACTTAGTTCTTAAGTTTGGCTAGGTTCTTGATTTGTTGCTACACATTTCATTTTCTTACAACCACTTTAAACAATTATATTTAACTTAGAGGGAGCTCTTTGTGTGGAGAAATTGGAGACCCAAATGTAAACACAAGTGGGGTCGAATGCTAGCTCTTAAATTTGGCTATGTTCTTCATTTGAAGTGACAACCTTCATTTCCTTGCTCTTATTTCCTCTTAGTGGTAGTTCTTTGTGGATTAAATTAAAGCACAAATGAAAACACAAGTAGAGTTGAAGTTACTTCTTAAGTTTTGTTAGATTCTTCATTCATAGCCATTCCTTTTATTCCCTCACTCCTATTTTAGAGCATTAGCTTCTCCTTTATGGGAGCTATTTGTGGATAAGCCGAAGCCCAAAATGAAAGCACAAGTACAGTAAAACGTTAGTTTTTAAGTTTTGATGGGATTTGTTTGTAGAGGCACTGTTTATTCTCTTGCACTCACTCATTATAGGGCATTGGTTTCAACATGATGGCAGTGCTTTGTGGGTGAAATTAGAGCCAAAAATTAGAACACAACTATAGTCGGAGTTAGTTCTTGACTTTTGTTAGGTTCTTGATTTGTAGCTTGACTTTTGACTCCCTTGCACATAGTTTATAGAATTATTTTCCCCTTAGTGAGAGCTCATTGTGGGTGAAATTAAAGCCCCAAACTAAAACACTACTAGACTGAAAAGTTAGGCGTTCAGTTTGGCCAGCTTCTTGACTCGTTATGACACCTTTCGTTGTGATGCATTCATTTGAGGGAATTAGTTTCCTCTTGGAAGGGTCTTTTTGTGTGTGGAATAGCTCTTGAGTTTGCCTAGGTTCTTTGTTTATGGCCACTCCGCTTAGTCTCTTAAACCCATTTTGGGAATTGTTTTCCTCTTTGTGGAAGCTTATTCTAGGCATATTTAGTCTCTAAACAAAAACAGAACTAAAGTGCTAGTTTGTTTTCAAGTTTTGCTCGACACTTAATTTGTAGCCACATCTTTCATTTTCTCACGATTATTTTATGCCATTAGTTTCTTGTAGTATGTGCTCCTTGTTTGTGAACCTAGAGACCCAAGTGAGGACCCAACTATAGTCAAAGTTGGCTCTTTGGTTTCCTTATGCTTGTTTTATAGCATTTGCTTCCTCTTAGTGGGAGCTCTTTTTTTGGGAGAAATTGGAACTCCAAATGAAAGCATCGCTGGAGTTTAAGCCAATTCCTAAGTTTTTCTAGGTTCTTCATTTGTAGCCACACCTTTCATCTCTTACACCCATTTTAGAGTGTTATTTTCCCTTTAGCGGGATCTCCACAGGGATGGAATGAAAGCCTCAAATGGAAGCAGAACTATAGTTGGAAGCTAATACTTAAAGCTTAGCCACATTGTTTGTTTCTAATCAAACCTTTTACTACCTTGAACTCATTTTTGGGCATCAATTTTTTATTTGTGGGAGTCCATTTGGAGGGAAAATTGGATTCCCAATTGAAAACGCAACTAGGGTGAAAGTTAATTCTTTAACTTTGGCTTTGTTTGTCATGTGTGTATACACCTTTTATTCTCTTACACTCATTCTAAGGCATTAGTTTCAACATAGTGGGACCTCTATGTAGATGAAATTGGTGCTCTAAATCAAAACACCACTAGAGGTAAAGTAAGATGTGATGTTTGGCTAGGTTCTTTGTTTATAGTCATGTCGTTTATTTTCTTACAGTCATTGTTAGACATTAATTTCCACGTGACGGGAGCTCTTTGTGGGTTAAATTGGAGCCCTAAATAAAACATAATTAGAGTTGGAGTTAGTTGTTAAGTTTGGCTAGGTTCTTTATTTGAGGCCACTCATTTTATGCTTTCGCACAAAATTTAGAGCATTGATTTCCCTTTGGTGAGAGCTCTTTGTGGCGAAATTAGAGCTCAAATGAAAGCACATGTAAAGTTAAAATGTAGTTGTTACGTTTAGTTAAGTTCTTGATTTATAATCACACCTTTCATTCACTTGCACTCATTTTACGCCAATAATTTCCTCCTAGTGGGCGCTCTTTTTTATGAAATTCACATCCGAAAAGGAAACAGGATTAGAGTTGTCACTATTTCTTAAATCTGGCTAGATTATTCCTCTATAGCCATAACATCTGTTTCTCTTGCTCCCTCTGTCGACCATTACTTTCCTATTATGGGATCTTTTATGGGTGAAGAGGGAGCCCCCCCCAAAAAAAAGCATAGCTAGAGTTAAAACTTACCTCTTAAGTTTGGCTAAATTCTTTATTTGTGGACACACCACTTATTCCTTTGCCATTATTTTAGGACATTAGGTTCCCTTGGTGGGACTTCTCCGTAGGTCAAGATGGTGCCCCAAATGAACACTCATCTGGAGTTAACACTAGTTCCTAGTTTGGCTAGTTTCATACTTTATAGGTGCACTGTTTCTTCTCTTACACTCATTTTAGAGCATTAGTTTCCACATGGTGAGAGCTCTTTGTTGGTGGAATAGGAAACCCAAATGAAATCATAGCTGTAGTGGAAGGTAGTTCTTAAGTTTGGCTTGGTTCTTGATTTGTTGCCGCACATTTCATTCTCTTCCAATCATTTTGAAGGATTAGTTTCCACTTGGAGGGACCGGTTTATGGGGCAAAACTGGAGTCGCAAATGAAAATATAAGTAGAGTTGAGGTTAGTTCTTAAGTTTTACTAGACTCTCTATTTATAACCATTATTTTTGTTCTCTTGCTTCTATTTTAGAGCATCTGTTACTCCTTTGTTGGAGCTATTTGTGGATAAATCAAAGCCCCAAATGAAAGCACAAGTAGAGTTAAAGGTTAGTTCTTAAGTTTGGCTAGGATTGTTGTTTGTGGGCGCACCTTTTATTCTTTTAGAGTCACCTTTTTTGGTGCATTGGTTTCCCCATGGTGGCAGCTCTTTATGTGTGAATTTAGTCTCCAAGCAAAGACACAACTAATGTTCTAGTTTGCCATTAAGTCTTTCTAAGCTCTTGATTTGTAGCCACATCTTTCATTTTCTTACCATCATTTTATGCCATTAGTTTTCTCTTCGTAGGTTCATGTTGTTAAAATTGGAGTCCTAGATTATGACACAACTAGAGTTAAATTTAGGTCTTAAGTTTAGCAAGATTCTTAATTCATCGTACCTTTCATTTCCTTGGACTCATTTTGCAATATGAGTTTCCTCTTAGTGGGAGCTCTTTCTTGGCTTAATTAGAGAGTCAAATAAAAGACCACTATAGTTGAAGCCAACTCTAAAGTTTTGTCATGTTCATGATTAGTAGCCACACCTTTTACCTCTTGCTCCAATTTTAGAGTGTTATTTTCCCCTGGCAGGGTCTCCACGGGGTTGGAATTAAAGCCTCAAATGGAACCACAACTGTAGTTAGAAGCTAATACTAAAGTTTGGCCACACTCTTTGTTTGTACTCATGCCTTTTATTCTCTCACACTCACTTAAGGCGTCAGTTTTCAATTCGTGCAAGTCCTTTTGGGGAGAAAATTAGATTTGTAATTACAGATGCAACTAGAGTAAAAGTTAATTCTTTAAGTTTGACTTTGTTAGTTGTGTGTATGCACACCTTTTATTTTCTCACACTTAGTTTAAGGCATTTGTTTCAACTTGGTGGCAGCCCTTTGCAGATGAAATTAGAGCTCTAAATCACTACACAACTAGGGGCAAAATATGATTTTAAGTTTGGCTAGGTTCTTTGTTTGTTGTCATGTCGTTTATTTTCTTAAACTCATTTTTGGATATTAGTTTCCACGTGACGGGCGCTCTTTCTGGGTGAAATTGGAGCCCTAATAAAACATATTAGAGATCAAGTTAGTTGTTAAGTTAGGCTAGGTTCTTTATTCGAGGCCACTTTTTTCATTCCCTCATACCCATTTTAGGGCATTAAATGCCCTTTGATGGGAGCGGTTTGTGGGTAAAATTAGAGCCCAAATCAAAACACAAGTAGGGATAAAAGTTAGTTCTTAGGTTTGACTAAGTTCTTGATTTGTAGCCACACCTTTCATTCACTTAAGCTCATGTTACCCCAGTAGGTTCCTCCTAGTAGGCACTCTTCTTTGGTGAAATTCGCATCCCAAAAGCAACACAACTAGAGTTGAAATTAGTTCTTAAGTATGGCTAGATTATTCATCTCTAGCCATACCCTTTTTTTCTCTTGCTGTCGCTTTAGAGTGCCAGCCTTCCCTTGGTGGGGTCTTTTGTGGGTAAAGAGGGAGCACTAAAAGAAGGCATACTTAGAGTTAAAACTTAACT
>NCQV01017771.1:39872-52590 GCA_002740545.1 Lophocereus schottii | reverse complement strand
AAGCTAAGTAAAATTCTATTTCAAGTGGTTTCGATTAACTACTTCAAATGAACTTGTCTAAATCAATAAGAGAAAAAATGTTTAGGAATTTTCATAGTTCTGGAAGAGAATTGGATCAAAATTAATAAACAAGTACTATTCTCTAATTGGTTAATTCCAAGGATTGTAATCTTTCCTAGAAAATGGATCTATTCTTTCGAAATCTATCAAATTTGCCTAAACTAAGCAAATGTCATTCTCTCGAGCTAATTTTACTTAATCCAAGTTTAATATATTCGATTACTTACTAGCCCTCTTAGCATACAAATCTCTCTTTCGAGACAAAGTTATGATAAGTCTATTCAAGCAGTCCAACAACTAAATGTCGTTTTTCAAATATTCACTTGATTTTTTCAACTGTGCAAGTAAATTTTGTCAAAAAATCAACTCACGACATATCAAACACTTGATAGAGAAAAATCAAACCAATTATGAAAATAAGCACAATTGAATAAACTAAAACATGATCCAATACACTGCCAAAACCTACTAAATTCTTAAACTAAGAAAACTACTCAAACATGATAAAACATAAACAAACTAACCAAGGATCGGCGTAATCTGAACAAAAGGGGCTCGACTGAGATGGCCTTCACCAAGGGCTTCGCAGGATCAAAACTCTCATGCTCAATACTCACAAAAGCAAAAGCAAAACTAAAGAACAAAATTTAAGGGAAAATAAAATGAACTAAGCTTTACTAGGCTAACTCTACTTATTTTGCTTGCTGGGAATTATTCTTTTTTTGTTGCTGAACGTCGCTATTTATAGGAAATTCAAGTTTATCTCAACCATACAGCCAAGGAAAAATGAAGAAGTAGTAGTTACAAGCCTACGGTCCGTGACATCCACCATGGTCCAACCGTGGTCTGCGCTGGAACCGGTTTCTTGCCCTTTTCTTGCTCCACGGGCGTAGCAACTCATGGATGATCGTGGGGGAGGTTAAAACACAACCATTAAAGGGAAAATACTGGATGAAAAGGTTAAAAATCCTGCAAAACACATAAAACTACTACACCGAAGGATAAATCGAGTAGAGGAGAGTAAACAACATCATTAAGCACAAAATTTTCCTAAAAACAAGGCTAAATAACCCTGAAAAGATGTACATATTAAGCACTTATCAAACTCCCCCATGCTCAAGCAATGCAAAAACTAAAAAGGTGTGCATAAACCTTCTCAGGATAGACATAGGTAACATTCAATTGGCAAAGATGATCCAAAGGTAGCCTAAAAGATGCAAAAATATCATTACCAAACAGAATAGGGAATGAAATTTCAAAAACCTTTTAATAGACCATAATACAAAACTTAAACCAATCTTCCCCCAAATTATCAAATACAATCATTCTAGCATATGAAACTAGTGAAATTAGTAAGGTCGGTAGAACCTCACTATAGTTATATGGCACTCAGCACTCATGTGTTTGACAATGTATATATGTGACGGTTCTCTCAATTCTCATTCCTTAGACACAGATGTATCATAGGCTTGATATGATTCTCAAAGTCACTACCACTAAAATGCAGATACACTAAACAATCGTGAGGACTTTCACAAGGATGTAACGAGGCCTAGGGTAAAGGTAAGAGGGGAACAAATTTGTTTTTTTTTTTTTTGGGAAATGAGGAGCTAAAAGCCAAAGACTAAGAGCTTAAACAATTCCAATGCATCATACTCCATCCTTCTTGAAGCATGTCAAAATAAATCCTAAAATGAAAAGAGATAGAGTCAAAATCACAAATATCTTACATTCCCACCAAGGCTAATCACTTTCTTCGAATTTTGTTATTCTTTCTTTTCATGTCTTCTTTTTTTCTTTTTTCTTATTCTTTTTTCTCCTTCCCTCTTTTTTTTTCCAAAAAGGAATAGCCAAGCGAATTCCATAATGAACTTTAAAGTCGAACTCTTCTATAAACTTTATATAATAAAACAAGGGATTTATCAAATGTTTACATCCCTACACCACAAAGCCAAAATTCACTAAAGAGAATTAACAATCCTCCTTGCTAACGCCCTAGTAGACTTGATGCAAAAGAATGTAACGCTCCGCTAGCCTTGGCTTAAGGGTAAGACAAGTATTTGGCCATTAGCTAAAAATAGCGGGTTCAAATCAAGAAAAACGGTTATCGGCTTAAAGCGCTGACAAGGGATATAATACACAACAAAGGCGGTAATTCGGCCATAGTGTTTAATAAATCAAAGAAAGAAAATGCCTCAATCATATTGCCTCCATGCATATGCGAAATGTGATCTTGAATGAGAATCAATGTAAGTTCTAAAGCAATGACGTCAAGGAAGAGTCATACAAGAAGGAAATATGGGACTAATAATGATAAACAGTCTCTAAAGGCTTAAAGTCTCACGACAAATCCACCAAAGACAAAGCTCGCTCACTTGCACACACATGCCAAAATCTTACGTAAAGACTCATAGGGAAAAACAATTCGCATCGAACGTAAAGCACATTTCGAAAATTCATTCACAAACTTTTATGCGCAATCCGGCCGAATCAACGAATCAAACTAAACCAAAGAAGGCTACCAAATCTATAGAGATTATCCTCAGAGGATTTTTTTCTTTTGCGTTTTCTTTTTTGGGAAAATAATGCAAACTAAAATGCAAATGAAACTAACAAAAGAAAGAAACTAAAATGCAACCGAGAAGAAAGCTAAATGCACTACTAAAACAAAACTAAAGCAAAAACTACAAAAACAACCATTTAAAATATATACAAAGCAAAAACAAGCACACCAAAACAAAAATAGGCATCAGACACCAAATATAAGAACTAACTCCCCCATGCTTAAATCACCCATTGCCTTTAATTTTGGCACATCATAATAAAAAGGGAAGGGGAGTAGTAGAAATCAAAATTAGAGAGGAGGTGAAGGAGGATGGGGTGGTTGTCCACAGGAGATATGCCAATCTCACCAGGTCTCTAGACATGCCCTATAGTCTTGGAAATATTAGAACTGGGAAGCAAGAAACCCACGAAGCTCATCATGGCGCTCTTGGACAAAGTCCCGAAGAGGGATGCTCTCGGAAGCAACAAAAGCTCGAAGGAAAACTTGTTCCTCTTAAATGGACCTAAGGGTGTCTTGGAGGTTAGAATAGTCAGGTGGAGATGCGTAAGAGGAAGAACTAGGCCCTGCTTGACCAAATCGAGGGGTTGGTTGTTGGGGTTATGGGTCGAACAACCTCGTCATCACCAGTTACCCAATATATAAAGGTTAGCCCCGTGAAGCAGAGTAGTGTGATTGACATTGGGAAGTGGCAAAAGTCGATCCCCAGTGTAAATCCAACACAAATAGCCAGCCTCAACTTTACAGAAATTCATAATCTCAAAAGTAGCTTGATTAAGATGCTCAGAACTAGAAACGCTATCCTCAAGATTGGGCTCAACACCCAAGAATCTAGCAATAGTAGTTACAATTCCATCAAGGACTATCCTACCTTTAGTGCTAACAGCAATACTATGCAGTTGCCTAGCTAAGAATGAACCTGGGTCAAGTTGAATGCCATTAAGCATATAGGACAGAAAGTATAACCTAGACAATCTCAAGACATTCCATCTATTATCCCAAGCAAACAGAGAACAAGCAAGGATACGCAAAGCTACTCTAATACAAGGGTTTCTGATATGTGCACATTTCGATGAACTGGTACATGTACCTAACACTCCCTAAAAGTTCACCCCAAAATGCATTCGGTTTGAATTCGCGAGGGACTTGATGATTCTGTAAATCCATACTAAGTGGAAAATCAAAGATACTATTGAAAGTACCTAAGTTCAGTTTATACAATTGACCCTACAAATAAAACGATATATATCTAGCTTAACATTGAGGTCTTCTAGTGACCTCGGCATGGAGTGTATTTAAAATTTTATGGTCAAGTCCTGGTATGTATGCTCTTCGAGTTCTAAAAAGTGGCTCATACCTCCTCTTGCAAATAGCTAACGAATATCATCCAATATTTCTAATCAGGCCAACAAATCCTCATCATAGTATCTAGCTACTGCTACTACATGTTTATTTAAACAGTTGTACCTAGCAACATGATCAGGATGAGTCAAACTAAGAGGGTGAAGAATGTTACCTCTAGCACGCGCATTAATTGATGTTCTGGATGTCCTTGGAGATCGGGTGGTGCTTGACTTGATGAGCCAACCTTATTGGCCCTCCTTTGCCTTTTAGTTGGTGCCTTGGCTATAAAACTTAACCAAAAACAAAACTAAAACCAAAAATAGGAACCAAAACCTAGAAAATTGAAGAAAATAAGTAAAAATATGAAGAATTTGAGAGAGAAAAGGATGGGTATGGTGGATGAATGAGGGTGAGATTAATTTCGAAGAAAAAGAAGAAAAGAGATGAGATTTTATGGATAAAATGGGGAGATTAACTGAAAGGAAGGAATTTGGTGTGAAAATGAAGGAAAGTGTAGAAGATTTGAGGAAGATTAAAGGTGTTGGTTATGGAGGTTTTAGAGAAAGAGAAGAGAGGAAGAGAGAGAAAGAGTCGAGTGAAGAAGATGAAATGAGAGGAAAGGGAAAACGCACCGCGGTGTCTGCTGGTACTCTTTTTTTCCTAGTTTTTCAACGTTAGCATCCTGCGGTCATATTTATGGTGTTCCTGACCATGGTGCTAACATTTTATTCATATATATGTTTTTTTCCGAAGATAAAACTACAAAAAGTAACAAAAATCAAAACCACAAAAAGGGAAAAAGAAAGAAAGCTTGGGCTGTCTCCCAGGAAGCGCTCTTTTAATGTCAAGAGCTTAACCCTTTTTCTAGGCTTGGTTCAGATCAACCTTATCGCGAACCACAAAGTCGAACTTTTTCAGTTGAAGATACCGCCTTAACAATTCGGGTTGCAGGTCCTTCGTCCTCATAACTGGGCAACACAATGCACCATCCACATGTGGAACAAATCGCTCTCTTTGCCTATCAGACGAGCTACCATATACTTGCTCAACCCCTACAGCAAATCGGCATCGCAACATTCCAAAGGGGGCATATAACGAATAGCTTGTGCAAGCCTGCAATACTCACTCATTGAAGAATCATTAGAAATAGGGGCCTTAACGTCGGGCTTGTTAGATGGCATATGAGTAGAAAACTCCATCTTATCAGACTCTTGGTCAGGGTCCTCATATGAAATCCATTCAGAATCAGGAGGATCTTTATCATTCAAGACATCCTCCATATCATACTTAGGGGAAAGGAGTAATGCATCCAATATAGAAGAATGAGTAGAAACCACATCCTCCTTCCTATGACTAAACATAGCAAATCTCCCCTCTACGTCAAAAGAAATACGGCCCTCCCTCATATCAATATAGGAATCAGCTGTCACTTAAATGGGCCTACCTAGGATAATTTGGGCATCATCAGTTTCAGGCATATTGACTACAATGAAGTCTTCTAACACCCAAATGTCTCCTATATTGATAGACACATCTTCCAAATTGCCTATGGATTGAGTCACAGAACCATTAGCCAACTGTAGTGAAAAAGGGGTGGCTAGTAATGCTTCTCGATACAGCTTATGAAACAAAGAGTAGGGCATTATGCTGACACTTGCACCTAAATCACATAGACCTCTTTCAATTTCTACCTTACCTACAATGTAGGAGATAGAAAAACTATCTGGATCAGGGAGCTTAGGGGGAAAAATGGTTGGGATCTCAATAGTGTCATTCTCCACAAATGTGTTAGTCTTACCACTATTGTTGCTTTCCTTACTACCAGCCATAGTTATCTCTCTGCCCTCTTCTATTAGTACTCCCTCAGAGTCAGTTAAGTCATCCTTTTCCTTCTTCATGGTGACACAGTTACAACGGTCTCAAGGGTTAGGTTCAGGTTTGCTAGGGAGTCTATCTGAGAATGTAGATGAAAAAGCAGCTTTTGGGCAATTTAGGCTTCTAACATCCTATTGTGAGTCGTAAACACATCAACCTTGGAGGCTAATTTCTTAATATACTCATCTTGTTTCTATTGTGCTATAAGCATGTTTTCCATCATTAGCTCTAAATTAGACTTTTGGGCGATTTGAGAAGGCAATTTGGGTCTTTGAAAACCAGGGGTTACTCTAGCATTCATAGGGGGCATGTTCATAGTCTTTGGATTCGACCTATAAGAAAGATTTTGGATGATTCTTCTAACCTAGATTATAGGTATCAGAGTAAGGGTCATTGGTTAGTCTCGGGTTGAAATTTTGAATATAATTAACTTCATTAGGGTCCTGGAAAAAAGGACTTCTAACTTGATAATTCAGAGATATATGCTCAATTGAACCACAAATTTCACAAGGGGAATGGGCACTTAAGTTCACATAATTAAAATTCAATTGGTCAAGTCTTTTAGTCATGGCATCTACTTTAGCTGAAAGTAAAGTAAAAGCATCAACTTCAAGCTTATCTCCAACACGCCTGCATTAGGCTCGTTCAGTGGACCATTGAAAGTTATTAAGCGCCATCTCCTGGATAAGGTTATAAGCTTCATCCTTGGTCTTGCTCATTAGAGTTCCTCCTACCCCGCATCAATAGTGGACCTCACATCTTGGGTTACACCATCATAAAAGGCCTGGATAATCATCCAGCACTGAAGACGATGATGGGGGCACAAACACAGTAGATCTTTAAAACACTCCAATGCTTCATAGAGCATCTCATCCTCTTTTTGCAGAAAGTTGGCGATTTGATTTCTTAGGCTCACTGTCTTACTTAGGGGCAGGAATTTAGCGAGGAAAGCTCTTGCCAGCTTGTCCAAAGTAGTTGTGCAACTAGACGGTGAGGCATGCAACCAAACCCTCGTTTTATCCCTTAATGAGAAAGGGAATAAGCGCAGGCAAATCACATCACTGGAGACTCTGTTCAACTTTAGCGTATCGCACACCTCTAAAAATACCGAGAGCTGTAGATTCTGCTCTACCAAAGGAGTTCTGCCGGACTTAGATTGCTTCACCATGGAAATAAGTGCTGGCTTGAGCTTGAAGTTATTAGCATCCATAGCAGGCTGAGCAATGCTTGAGGCAATCTCTTGGACTCCAGGAGTAATGAAATCTCATAAGGGTCCTTCTTTCTTCACCCGCCATGTTTGAATTCCTTATTACCTCACGCCTTTGCTCTTGGATGCTTTGCTTTTTCTTCCTTGAGCGAAAAGTCCTGCCAATCTCTGGATCAGGCTCGTACAAAATCAGACTTCGCATAAATTAGGAAAAATTCTTACAAGCTCTTTCACGAACACTACCAGGGCAATTAAGCAGGAAAAAGAAAAATAATAAGAAAATAAAACAAAACAAAATAATAAAATGCTTAGTCACGTTCATAAGACAATACTCAATAGTTATCAATTTACTCCACGGCAAAAGTGCCAAAAACGTAACCACTACCTGTCGCAAGTGCACGACTAGTCCTAATATAGATAAAAGATACCGTTCCTTAGGGGCTAAAGCAATCTATCGAGTCTAGTCTTGTCAGATTATGCTAAAAAAATTGTATTTCAGGTGGCTTTGACTAACTACTTCAAATGAACTTGTCTACATGAATAAGAGAAGAACATCTAGGAATTTTTGCAGTTATGGAAGAGAATTGGATCAAAATTAATAAACAGGTGCAATTCTCTGATTGGTTAATTTCGAGGAATTGTAACCTTCTCTAGAAACTTGACCTATTCTTTCGAAATCTATCAAATTCGCCTAAACTAAGCAAATGTCATTCTCTCGAACTAATTTGACTTAATTCAAGTTTAATATATTCGATTACTTACTAGCCCTCCTATCGTATAAATCTCTCTTTTGAGTTGAAGTTATGTTAAGTCTATTCAAGCAGTCCAACAACCAAATGTCGTCTTCCGAATGCTCTCTCGATTGTTTCAAGTGTGCAAGTAAATTTTGGCTAAAAATCATCTCACAACATATCAAACACTTGATAGAACGAAATCAAACCAATAATAAAAATAAGCACAATTAAATAAACTAAAACATGATCCAATACACTTCCAAAAACTACTAAATTCCTAGACTAAGAAAACTGCTCAGATATGATAAAAGGTAAACAAACTAACCAAGGATCGGTGAAATCTGAGTGGAAGGAGGTCAACTGAGATGGCCTTCACCAAGGGCTTTAGAACCACCTCAGGATTAAAACTCTCACACTCAAAACTCACATAAAAGGAAAAACAAAACTAAAGAACAAAATTTGAGAGAAAATAAACTAAACTAATCTTCACTCGGTAACTCTACTTGCTTTGCTTGCTTGAGATTGCTCTTCTTCGCTGTTGAACGTTGCTATTCATAGGCAATTCAAGTTGATCTCAGCCGCACAACTAAGGGAAAATGATGAGGCAATAGTTACAGGCCTACCAGGTCTAGGGCATCCACCACAGTCCGACAGTGGTCTGTGCTGGAACCAATTTCTTGATCTTTTCGTGCTCCATGGGCGTAGCAACTCATGGATGACCGTGGGGGAGGTCAAAACACAGCCATCAAAGGGTAAATGCTAGGTGAAAAGCCTAAAATTCCTGCAAAACACATAAAACAAGTACACCCAAGTATAAGTCAAGAATAGGAGAGTAAACAACATCATTAAGCACAAAATTCTCCTAAAAATGAGGTGAAAATAGCCTTAAAAGGATGTACATATTAAGCACTTATCAGTAGGCACGCCTTTTACTCCTTTATACCTAATGGGAGGAAAATAATTGTGCAAAATCAATGCAAGTGAATGAAACTTGTGGTCACAAATCAAGAACTTAACCAAACTTAAGAACTGACTTTTATGCCTACTTGTGTTTTCATTTAGGCTTCGCCCGCAAAGAGCTCCCACTAAAACAAAATAAATGCTAAAAAAATAGGTGCGAGAGATCAAAATGATTGACTTCAAATACATAACCCAGCCAAACTTAACAACTAACTCAACTGCCAATTGGGTCTTTACTTGAGGCTCTAATTTAATCTACAAAGTACTCTGGTCACATGGAAGGTGATGTCCACAAAAGAGTGTAGGAAAGTAAACAATGTGACTATAAACAAAGTACCTAGGTGAACTTAGGAAGTTACCTTACCACTAGTTGTGTTTTGATGTAAGGCTCCAATTTCATCTACAAAGAGCTCCCACCAAGTTGAAATTGATGGCTTAGAATGAGTGTAAGATAATAAAAGGTGCGCACGTACACAATAAACAAAGTAAAGATTAAACAATTAAGCTTGACTCTTGTTGCGTTTTCATTTGGGAATCGATTTTCCCCTCCAAAGGACTCCCACAAATAGAAAACTATTGCCGTAAAATGAGTACAAGAGAATAAAATGTGTGACTACCAACAAAGAACATGGCCAAACTTAATTATAGCTTCTAACTATAGTTGTGCTTTCATGTTGACTTTAATTCCATCGTCGCAGAGATCCCACCCAAGAGTAATCCTAGGCCTTAAAATGGGTGTAAAGGATAAAAGAACTAGCTTCAAGTCCAGTGGTGTTTTCATTTGGAGTTCCAATTTCTCCCATAAATAGCTCCCACTAAGATGATACTAATGTTATAAAATGAATGTGGGGAAATAAAAGGTGTGGCTAAGAATTAAGAATTTAGTGAAACTTATGAACTAACTTCAGATCTAGTTGTGTCACTATTTAGGGCTCCAAGTTCATTAAGAAGGAGAACTTACTAATAGGAAACTAACAGCACAAAATGAGCACAAGGAAATGAAAGATATTGCTATGAATCAGGAGTCATAGCCAAACTTAAGAACAAGCTAAAACTTTAATTGTGCTTTCATTTGGGGACTAAATCCCCCCATAAACAGCTTCCACAAAGATGAAAATAATGCCCACAATGATTATGGGAGACTACAAGATGTGGGCACAAACCAAGAGCCTAGGTAATCTTAAGAGCTATTCTACACACAAAGAGACCCCATCACAAGGAAACTAAAGGCCTAAAGTGAATGCACCATAATGAAAGGTATGGTTATAAACTAAGAAGATGGCCAACCTAAGACCTAACTTTCACTCTAGTTGTGTTTTCATTTGGTGATGTAGAATGGGGAAGAAAAAGTAAGGTGACTTGAACAACTAGAACAAATGAAAAATATCATATGCTTATCCAAGCTTAGATAAGACACACCACCAAACTAGAATCAGGGTCCTTGGTTGTAAGCTAGATAAAACACACCACTAATTAGTAAGGAAAGACTCATTATATCACCACCTAGATGGCCACATCATGGGATAAACTGGGGAGAATTTTGAGGGAAGGCACTTTGCCTAACTTTTATTCATCAACAATTGAGTACAAACTAATGAAAATCCGGCTTTTAACCAAGCTCTACTGCATCTCCCAATGGCTAAACAAGAGTACGACTAATTCTAGAAACATTAATTAAAGTTTAAAAATACGACCCCTGATATTTGGTGTACTAATCTCTGTTATTGAGGCTTCAAGCTTAGGAATGATCAACACCATGCTAATGATGATTGTTTGAAGCAAGTTGCAATCCCCAATATTGAGAACTCCCTTGGAAGAGCAAGTGGGCAGCAACCTAAAATCCAGTGGTTCAAAGGGATTTTCGGGCGACTTTGCGCTGGATAAAGGCTTATGGTAACTGATTCAATTTTGCAACTTTAGAGCCTCTTGGGATAATAGTTTTGACACCATTCATCACCCTCCCTGATCCTGTTATGGTAATATCCACCTCTCAAGTCCAACTTAGACAAGACCTTAGACCTATAGAGCTCATCCAACATGTCTTCCATTCTTAGGATAAGATGTCTATATTTCATAGTTATCTTATTTATAGCTCTACTCTCTATGCACATTCTGATGCTACCTTTTTTGTTGGGAACAAGCAAGGCTCACATAGCATAGGGGCTTAAACTTTCTGTCACCATTCCTTTTGGACCAACTCCTCAACCTATCTTTACACCTCTTAAACGTCCTTAGCATTCATTCTGTAGGTTGGTTTGTTAGGCAAAACAGCTCCTAGAGTGATATTAATGTGGTGCTGGATAATTCTTTTAGGTGGAAGGCTATGAGGGATCTCTTCAGGAAACACATGCTTGTATTAGTCAAGAATAGCTTTGGCTTGCGGGGGTAAAGGCTGGGTTTCATCTTGGTTAGAACTAGTTTGAAGAATCCATTCCTTGACAGGTCTGCATTCATGCTATGAAGTCTTAAGGGTTGACTCTACTAGACTGAGGAGCATTTCATTAGGTTTAGAGGGCTTTGAGGGCTTATGTTTAGGCAAATGATGTGGGGCTAAAGGGAAATGGGTTATTTTCTTGCTATCCTTGGTAAATGAATAAGTGTTCAAGTACTCATCATCAGTTACACTTGTGTTAAGCAACAAAGGTCTCTCCAATAGCATATAACACACATCCATGGGGATTATGTAACACCACATTTCTGCGAAATAACTCTTGGCAATAGAGAAAGCAACCAAACACCTAGAATGGAGGAGAAAACTTTGCCTTAGATAGTACACCTGCTGCGGACTACATTATGCTCCTGCTCATCCTTAGCCCTCTTCTAGACATCAAAAATTTTCCTCATCACTAAAATTTCCCCTTCATATGGGTCAGCAGCAACTTCCTCTCTTTCTTACTCTTCCATCAAATATACCTCTCTTCCCACATCCATCTCTTCTCCCGGGCACCTTGTACTAATCACCCTTTTGTTAGAATAATAAGAAGTTGTATGTCCTAAACCATAACACTTATAAAATCTCTTATTAGCAATGTAGCCTAGTAGGGGTTTGTTACAAGGAGTTAGGGTGTTGGGAGCAATATAAGGTTAGTTGGTAGGAGGTTTAGGGGTTAATTGAGTGCTCTTTTTGTTGAAAGGTTGGGTTTTAGGAAAAGGTTTGGTGGTTCTTTCTTAATTGCCTTGGATTTCTTTTATTACTCAACTCAATGAGCAAACACACAAACATTCTCAAAAGTAGTATACTACTACAATTCAACAACATGGAGTACCCAAGGTCAAGTCCACTTAAGTATCTCATTATGGTATGATCTTTTAATTCTTGTAAGTCACATTGAATCAATAGTTTTTTAAACTCTCGAGTGTATTCTTCTACTGATAACTTACATTTAGTCAAACTATACAATTAAGCATAGTTGTCTTGGTGATAGGATAGGGGTAAGAACCTAGCCTTGGGCTTAGACTTCATCTTAGCCTAGGTTATGATCTTACTCTTTCCTCTTTTGGCTCATTTAATACAAAGGTTGCTTCACTAGACTAATGCGTACTTCCCCAGCCTTAAAACCACCAACATGACCTTCTTGTCTTATGGAATGTCTCTATAATCAAAGACTCTCTCAAAGGTATACAATCAATGAAGATATTCATCATGATTGAGTATTCATTCAAATTTTAAAACCTCTATTTTAATGTTATGGCTGGTTTAATGGTGATGATGCCTTCTACTTCTTCTAGCCCTTAGTTCAGACCAATCTTCAATAAAGCTACCAAAAGGATTCTCTTGGCTCTTAATCAACTTGATAAGACTAGCCTGAAGAGCTTACAAAGTTCGAATGCAAGTGTCTGCTCTTGTTCTTGATGGATTTCCAAAGTTGCATCTTTAGATATTGATTCTTCTTTTCCCGATACTCATAATTCTTCACTAAGGCCTCATAATTTTCTTCAAAGGTCATGTTGCTACTTATCTTGCCTTGATAATAA
>NCQV01017771.1:23466-39813 GCA_002740545.1 Lophocereus schottii | reverse complement strand
AAACCTGGGAGAGCTTAAGCACTAATACTAAATATGATTTAGAATTAGGCTAAATAAGTTATGAGTAGGACAAACCAAAACACCTAAAATAACTGCTTATAAATTGAACCAACTTGGATGACTAGATCCAAGCTTGGATAAGACACACCACCAAACTGGAATCAGGGCCCTGGGTTGTAAATTGGATAAGAGAGACTGCCAATTAGCAAGCCAAGACTCACTCGATCACCACCTACAATGGCCAGATTATAAGATACGCTAGAGTGAGTCTTAAGAGAAGAAGCTTTGCTCAACCTTCATTCATTAAGAATTGGGCACAAACTAATAAAAATCAAGCTTTTAAACCAAGCATCACTACCTCTTGTAATGGCTAAAGAAGAGTACAAGTAATTTTAAAAATAGTAAGAAAAGTTTAAAGTATATAGCTCCGAAGCAGCAGGTACATGCTTGATCTTTGACACCTATTTAGCTTTCTAATGTCCATTACTAAGCTGTCGAGCTTAGGAAAAACCTCAACCATACGAATGATGATTATTTGTAGCAAGTCGCATCACCTAATCTTGAGAACTGCTTAGGCAGAGTAAGCGAGCAACATTCTGAAATCCAATGGATCAAAGGGATTTTCTAGTGACTTTGAGCTCGATAAAGACTTATGCTAACTGATATGATTTTCCAACTTTAGGGCCTCATGTGATAGCATTTTTGACACCCTTTCACCTGCTTAGACGAGCCAAATGGTTGGTGCAAAATAGAGTCAAAATTGACTGTCGAAAGCACTACTTTGTTGGCGCAATGGGGGAACTTTCATGATCTATTAGCTGCAGCGTAAGCTATAAAATGAGCTAGGTTGCTTCTTAAAATAACGCCAGTGCCTAGTGGATCAAATAACAAAGCAACAGTGATGATGTGGTTTTTCTTTTTTTTTTTAATTGGAGAGTAAGGGCATAAATTTGTTGCCTTCTTAAACGGTGTGGAAATCAAGTCGCTAGTTATTTTGGCCCGCTAAGTACAATTAACAAAACTAATTACTCACAAATTATAATTGGCACATGATTAATTAAACTAAAACTAAAATAAAGCATAATTAACAAAATCAACAAAAAACATCATATTAACTAATAGTAACTAGTAAAACATCTAATCAACTAAGAAAACATGATATTTATTAACTAAAAGAAGAGAGAAGAAAGGGAGTTCCTCAAAACCTTGAAAATCCAACAATAGAGATTGGTCTCCATTGTTGAAGCAAGTGGGTGATGATGATTCTTACTAATCTAACTAAAGTACTACTAATCTAACCGATCGAGTGCTAAAAACTCAAACTTAAAAAAGTGAGTTTCCAAACCCTAAGAGGAGAGAGAAAAATCTTGAAATGTGCATTCTTAAAGAAAGGGAATGATAGATCAAGAGTCAATAAGGGAATGGAAGGATGATTAAGAAAGGCAGGCACTAATTGCACTCCATCAACAAACAAAAACATGTAAATTGGGCATTACACTAGTAAATCAAACTCAACAAAGTAAGAACTTAAAGGAAAATGAAGATTAAAGAGAAAAAGAAAGCTAATTGCATCAAAATTTCATTAGTTTTGAAATGTGGCTACAGAATGAAAGTAAATCTAAACCACTGTCTTGTAAACCCTAGCTAAGCCCTATTCCTAAAACCTGAAAATTAGATAACTACATGATGAAGGAAGGGGCTTTAAATAGATTCTGATGCAGCAAGTTTGACACCGTCGTGCCCCGTAGCACGGGTAAGCCGTGCCAAACCTCTAGAAGCCAACAATAGAAGCAGGGCAGGATAGAGAGTGGCACGAGCACCCCATGCCAAGTTTCTGGAATTAGCACAGAAAATATAGCAAAAATGGGATTCAGCACGCCGTGCCACCTCGCACAGGTAGCCCTTGCCACTTGGCACTACAGACCTTGCCCCCTAGCGCTACCAGGCCATGACAAATTTTTATAGTTTCTTCTTTATTATTTCTCTCTTAATTATTGTGCTTGTTATCCCAGTCTTGCATCATGGTTATCCCACATTATTCCCCAAGATTTTCCCGGTTAATGTGCCTAACTTTTGGCATGCTTTCCACTAATTGTGCGCCATTAGTGCAATTTTTTTATTACCGACAAAACCAACAAAACACAATAAAGAACCTAATTTACCAATAATTTAAGCAAAATTTAGGTAGAATGAGGTGTAACATTTATGCGCATCACAGCCGAACAAGTGGCTTGATTGGCATGCTTCAATGGTAAGCCAAACTTAGACCTTTACTTATGACCTCTTAGATCATTGCTTGAATATTATGACTTGGAATGCCTGGTTGACCTTGGTTTGCAGTGGGGTCATCTCCATCACAAAACGACCCCTAAAAACAGGAACTAGATGCCTTAAAACATGCACAAGAGAATAGGTGTGACAGTGAACAGAGAACATGCCCAAACTTCAGTACTAGCTTCTACCTATAGTTGTGCTATCATTTGAGGCTATAATTGCATGCCCGTGGAGATCCCTCTAAGGGGAAACTAACGCTTTAAAATGGGTGCAAGAGATAAAAGGTGTGGCTATAAATCGTAAAGCTACCCAAACTTAAGAACTAGCGTCAATTCCAGTAGAGTTTTCATTTGGATCTTTAATTTCTACTACAAAGAGCTCCACTAAGAGGAAACTAATTCCATAAAATAAGCGCTCTGAAATGAAAGATGTGGCTACGAATTAAGAATCTCGCTATAACAACTAACTTTAACTATACTTGTATCCTCGTTTCGAGCTCCAATTTCACAACAAAGAGCTCCTACTAAGACGAAACTAATGGCGTAAAATGAGCGTAAGAAAATGAAAGATGCTGCTACGAATTAAGAGCTTCATAAAACTTAAGAACAAACTAGAACTTTAGTTATGTTCTTGTTTGGAGACTAAATCCACCCACAAGGAGCTTCCACAAAAAGGAAAATAATACCTAAATTGAGTGTATGAGACGATATATGTCACCGCCAACAAAGAACCTAGACAAACATAAGAGTTATTCCATACATAAAGAGGCCCCATCAAGAGGAAATTAATGCCCTAAATTGAATGCATCACAATAACAAGTGTGGCCACCAATAAAAAAGTTAGCCAAACTTAAGGCCTAACTTTCACTCTACTCCTTTTATTTGGGGCTTTCCTTTCACCCCCAAAGAGCTCTCACCAAGGTAAAGCTAACGCTCTAAAATGGGTGTAAGAGAAATAAAACTATGACTAAAAATCAAGAACATAGCAAAAATAAAGGACTAACTTCCACTTCAGTTGTGTTCTTATTTGGGGCTCTCATTTCACCCACAAAGAGATCCCACAAATTGAAACCAATGCCCTAAAATGATAGAGTATAACAGAGTAAAAGGTGTGCCTATAAATAGCGATCCTAGCCATATATGAAAAGTAGCTTTTAACTCTCCTTGTGCTTTCATTTGGGGCTTCAATTTATCGACAAGTAGCTCCCACAAAGGAGAAACTAATGCTCTAAAATAGGTGCGAGAGAAGAAAAGGAATGGCTATAAATGAAGAATTTAGCTAAATGAAAGAACTAACTTCAACTCTACTCGTGTTTTCGTTTGGGACTCCAATTTCATCCATAAAGAACTACCACTAAGAGAAAATAAGAGCAAGGAAATGAAGGGCATGGCTACAAATCAAGAACTTACCCAAACTAAAGAGCTGGCATCTAACTCTACTTGTGCAAACATTTAGGTCCCTAATTTCGCCCACAAAGACCACCCACCAAGTAGACACGAATCCTTTAAAATTGGTGCAAGAGAATAAAATAGCAAGAAACCAAGAACTTACCCAAACCTAATAACTAACTTCCAATGCAATTGTTATTTCATTTGGTGGTCTTGTTTCTCCCACAAAGAGCTCCCATCATGAGTTAAAGTGAGTGTAACAGAAAAGATTTGTGCCTATAAACTATGAACCAAGCCAAACAATAAAATAGCTTTGACTCCAGATATGTTTCACTTGGGGCTCCGCCTTTACCCCCAGAGAACTCTTATTAAGGGGAAGCTAATACCCTAAAACGAGGGTAAAGAAATAAATAGGTGTCCCTACAAACAAAGTATATAACCAAACTTAAGAGATAACTTTTACCTCCGGTTGTTCCTTCTTTTATGGCTCTCACTTAACCATAAACAGATCCCACCAAGGTGAACTAATTCTCTAAAATGGGAGCCAAAGCAATAGAGGTATGGCTATAGACGAAGAATCTGGGCAGACTAAGGAACTAACTTCAATTCTAGTTGTGTTAACTTTTGGTATGCTAATTTCACCGAAAAGAGCTTCCACCAAATGGAAATTAATGCTCCAAAATGGGTGTAACAGAATGAAATGAGTGGCTTCAAATTATGAACATAGCCAAATTCAGGAGCTAACTCCAACTCTAATTGCGTTTTCATTTGAGCTCTAATTCTATCCATAAAGAGCTCTCGTCACGTGGAAAGTATGTCCAAAAATGAGTTAAAAAAAAATAACGACATGACGACAAATAAAGAGCCTAACCAAACTTAATATCTAACTTTACCTCCAGTTAAATTTTGATTTGGGGCTCCAACTTCATCTGGTAAGAGCTCCTACCAATTTGAAAGTATTGCCTTAAAATGAGTGTAAAAAAATAACAGGTTGTGCATATACACAGCGAACAAATCTAAACATGAAGAATTAACTTNNNTCTAGTTATGTTTTCATTTAAGAATCCATTTTCATCCCATAAAGGACTCCCACAAACAAGAAACTAGCACCCTAACCTGAGTGCAAGAGAATAGTAGGTATGACTACAAACAAAGAACGTGGCCAAAAATAAGTATTAGCTTCTAACTATAGCTATGCTTTCATTTGAGGGTTTAATTTCATCCCCCTAGAGATCCCACCAAAGGGGATACTAATGCTTTAAAGTGGGTGCAAGAGACAAAAGGTGTGGCTACACATTATGAACCTAGCCAAACTTAAGAACTAGCTTTAACCCCGGTGATATTTTCAGTTAAAACTCCAATTTGTCCCACAAAGGGCACTCATAAAGAGGAGCATAACGTCCTAAAATGAGCACAAGGAAATGAAATGTGTGGTTACTAATTAAGAATCTAGGAAAACTTAAGAACCAACTTTAACTCTAGTGGTGTTCTCATTTGGGGCTCCAATTTCACCAAGAAAGTGCACCTACAATGAGGAAGCTAATTGCATAAAATGAGCGCAAGGAAATGAAAGACGTTGCTATAAATCAAGAGCCTAGCCAAACTTAAGAACAAACTAAAGCTTTAGTTGTGTTTTCGTTTGGAGACTAAATTCACCCACAAAGAGCATCCACAAAGAGGAAAATTAGTGGGGAGAAAGGCACCAACAACACCCCAAATCCTAAACAGATAGCCACGTGCTTCTAGGCCTTGAAAGTGGGTTCAAATATTTATTAAGGAATCTCCCAAAAGATGATAGTTAGCTTCCTCAAAGGTTGCTTTTGTCCAGTTGAAGTTTGAAGAAAACTCCCTTTAGACCAACTATTGTACTTATTGACTAAGGTTTTGATTAGCTGATCTAATCAAGCTACAAGTTATATTCCAACTGATTTGAGGTGCATTTTGACAGTTTAAACCAAGCTATTTATCTTAAGTTAAACAATGCCTTATCTTACGATTTAAGTCATTAGAATATATGTCCTTAGCCTAGTGGTTTAGATTTAAATTAGTTTATATCTCCCTAGGCTAACATGGTTAGCATTTAGAATTTTGTTCTTGCATCTTAGCCTTTGGTTTTGTAAGAGAAAAGGCCATATAAAACCTCTCTCCTCTTGTAATACATAGGTCATTATCACTTCCATTCAGAACTTGAGTCTACACTTAGTTTATCTCTCAAATTCCTAGTGATTGTATCTTGAGTTGTTAGGTCAAGTGGTGATAGGTTAGGTCATTTTATTCTTTTCGGTGGTGTTTTTGTATCAAGGAAGCCGTAGCGTGACTGCCCCAGTGAGCCTTAAGTGTGGTGATTCTATATCACTTGAAGATAACTTGATTTCCTAATTCTATCCAATTGTTTCTTCTTGTTTTAAGTTTGTTCTAGCTACTGATCCTAAGAAAGAGTAAGATTAGTTACATCTTGTGGTATTAGAAGCTTGATTACTCTCCTAGGACCTCACTATGGCCCAAACACAACCTAATCAACCCAAGCACATTTCCAGTTCACAAAGAACTAACAATATGTCATCTACCCTCACTCCAGAACTGGTAGTAGAACAAGCTCTCATTAAGAAGGCTAAGCTTAGGGGAAGGGTCAAAAACCTTCAAGATCAGCTTGGAAAGCTCATGAGAGAAAGAATTAGGAACTTGAGGAAATCTAGTAGCAACAGTAGACATGATAACTCAAGTTCTACCCCTTCTAACAAGGATGATGAAGATAATCCTTTTGCCTTCTCTAGTGATGCTTCTTTCCGGAGAAGTGAGAGAAAGCTCTATAGGAGATGTGAGGGAGGAAGGGATGATTTCAAGTTTGATATCACTGAGCTTGAAGGATGGCTTGATCCATACTTGTTCTTAGATTGGCTCCAAAATGTGAAGAGAATCTTTGAATACAAGCAAATCCTTGATAAGAAGAAAGTTAAGCTGGTTACCTTGAATCTAAGAAAATGTGCTTCAATCTAGTTGTTCAATATGGTAGATAAGAGAGTAAGTAAAAGGAAATGCAAGCTCAAATCCTAGTAAATAATAATGGAGAAGCTGAAGGCCAAGTTTCTGCAGACTATTACCTCAAGAACAACTTCCTTAAATTCCACAACTTAAAGCAAGGAATTAAGAGTGTGGAGAAGTACACAAGAGAGTTTGAGTAGCTATTGCTCAAGTGTGACCTCACGGAGGATGATACGTAAGCCCCAATTAAGTATTTGGCTGGATTAAATGAGAAAATAGATCATGTGACTGAGCTGTATCCCCACATAACTCTAGACAACATCAGTTCACTAGCTTACAAAGTTGAGCTACAAAGGAATATTAAGGAAGAGGGGGAAGCTAGCAAGCCATCCAACAAAGCCTACCCTTTCTAGAGACCACCTCAAAACCCTCCAACACCAAGCAACACTCCATAAAGTAGAACAAACTCACCTTTAGCCCCAAAAACCCAAACAAACTAACTCCTAAGATTATGGATGCTAGTAGGTGTTTAGGTGTTAAAGCCTAGGTCATATAGCATCTGAATGCTGAACAAAAGGGTAATGACCTTGGTAAGGTAAAATAGTGTGCAAGTCGATAGATGAAAAAGAAGAAGAAGGGAACAAGGAGACTTAATTGAAGAGATAGAGGAGTATGAAGAGGAGCCAGGTGAGGCGAAGATGCTTCTAGTTAGAAGAGTCTTGAGTGGCGTAGCTGCCCCTGAAAATCAGGAACAGAGAGTGACCGTCATTCATGTTAGTCACACCATTAGAGGGAAGGTAAGTTCATTGATTATGGACGGAGGTAGCTACACTAATGTAGCTTCCAAGACTTTGGTTGACAAGCTTAAGCTTTCAACGGTGTCCTATCCATCTTCATATACCATCCACTGGCTGACGTAGGGCAAATATATGCAAATCTCTTCTAACTTCCTAGCTTTATTATACATTTGGATGGGATATAAAGATGAGATTTGGTGTCATGTGATTCCTATGGATGCGTACCATGTTCTTTTTGGATAACCTTTGTTATTTGGTAGAGGAGCAATAAATGATGGTGGGCTGAACACCTACAGCTTCAGCAAAGATCATAAAAAGACTAACCTTACTCCCCCTAAGCTCTCTCATATTCAAAGACACAAAGACACTCCCTAACGCAATGTTTTCCTCATTCCACTACTCAGATCCCAACACCATGAGTGTGAGTCTGCTCAAGAGTTAATTCTTTCAAACCTTGAGCCTAAAGTCATCGCGTTCACTGTCCATCCCCTATTACAACCCCTTTTGTTTGAATATAAACATGTTTGTGCCATTAAAATCCCTCCTGGCCTTCCACCTTAAAGATCAATTCAACAAAAAATTGATCTGACTCCTGGTTTTGTACTCCCAAACAAACCTCCTTACATAATGAGCCCTCAAGAGACAAATGAGATCCAAAGGTAGGTGGATAAGTTGCTTACCAAGGCAATGATTAGGGAAAGCCTAAGAACCTATGCTATACTAACCTTGCTAGTTTCTAAAAAGGATGGGATTATTGAGAATGTACGCGGACAGTTGGGCCGTAAACAAGACCATGATCAAGTACAGGTGCCTCATTCCTATATCGAAAGACCTTATTGATGAGTTATATGGTGCCACCATCTTATTCAAGATTCATCTTAGAAGTGGCTACTATCATGTAAGGTCTTTGAGGGAAATGGCTGGAAAATAGCATTTAAAACAAAGGGCGGGTTGTACAAGTGGCTTGTAATGCCCTTTTCCTTGATTAGTGCTCCTAGCACCTTTATGATGTTGAGGAATTAGTGCTCAACCCTTTAATAGGGAAATCTATGGTGGCACACTTTGATGATACTTTGGTGTACAGTGAGATTGAGGAAGAATATGCTCAACATTTGCATCAAGTACTCCAGATTTCCAGCCCATGAGAGCTCTATGATAATCCTGGGAAGTGTCATTTTTTTTACATCTCAGGTCATGTTTCTTGGTTATATTATGTCCTCATAACGAATCCAAGTAGATAAGGGTAAGGTCAAAGCCACTAGAGAATGACCAGTACTAACCTCATTTTAGCAGGTTAGGAGCTTTTATATTCTGGGCTCCTTTTTTAGGAGACATGTAAAGAATTTTAGCTCCCTAATGGAACCAATGACAGAGGTGCTCAAAAGCAAAATGCTTGAATGGACTCCCTAAGCTCAAAAGGCTTTTGAAACGGCCAAAGACAGACTTATAAGTGCTCGTATTCTAGCTCTACCCAACTTTACCAAGGTGTTTGAGGTACAGCGTGATGCTTCTAGGATAGGGATTAAGGCAGCGTTGACTCAAGGGGGGAGGTCTGTAGCATACTTTAGCGAGAAGTTAACTGATGCAAAGAGGATATTTTTCACTTATGACAAAGGGTTCTGTTCCACTCATTAGGGCATTAAAACACTAAAGGCGTTAGTTGGTTGGTAGAGAGTTCATCCTCTATTCTGATCATGAAGCACTCAAGTTTATCTAAGGAAAGCACAAGCTCAATCCAAGGCATACTCTCTCTAGAAGATACCTAGTTTGATCCATCCTTCACTCAAAAGTCCTTGGCTTTGAGATGATTAGAGAGCAGTGCAAGTCTAATGGAGGCTTTCAGGACTATATAAGAGATGTTCACAACATCTTAAAGGAGGTTTTCGCCTAGATCAAGGTTATCTATTCATGGGCAATAGCGTATGCATCTGAAAGAGCGGCCTAAGAGAGTTACTAATTCAGGAGGTTTATAAGGGAGCTCCAGCTGGGAACTTTGGGATTGATAAGACCTTCTTCCTGATGAAAGAACACTACTACTAGCTAATGATGACAAGGGACATTAATTACTTCATTAAAAGATGCTTGATTTATCAATAGGCCAAGAGTCATGTACTGGTTTAAGGCTTCTAGTCCCCACTGCTAGTGTCTAAAGCCTCTTGGGAAGATTTTAGCTTGATTTCATCATAGGCCTCCCCAGGACCCAAAGAAGTAAAGATTCCATTATGATAGTGGTTGATAGGTTCTCAAAAGTGGCCCATTCCATCACATGCCATACTACCTTTGTTGCTACTAAGTTAGCTAATCTATACTTTTAGGAAGTAGGAAGGTTACATGACATTCTTAAGAGCATGGTTTCTGATAAAGAGGCCAAATTTTTGAGCCATGTTTTGCTCACCTTATGGAGGAAGACAGGGGCCCTACTCAAGTTCAGTACCACTTATCACCCTCAGACACATAGGCAAAATAAGGTAACTAATAGACACCTAAGCACCTTGTGCAGGGTGCTTTTAAAGAAGAATGCTAAGAAGCGAGGTGAACTACTTCCTTATACTAAGTTTTCCTATAATAGATCTCCAATCAAGGCCACCAAGTTATCTCCTTTCTAAATTATGTATAGCCATAATCCCCTCACACCCATAGATTTGGTTCCTTTACCTATGGCCACTAAGTTTAGCTGGGACGCAAGCAAAAGAGCTGAGGAGATCAAGGATATCCACATCGAGGTAAGGACTAGAATGAGAGGAGGAATGACCTAGCCAAGTCCCAAGCCAATAAGCAAAGAACAGATGTTCACTTCCAACCTAGGGGCCTAGTTTGGATTCGTCCTGGAAAAGAAAGGTTCCCCAGTAAAAGAAAATCCATACTACTACCTAGATTAGATGGCCCCTTCAAGATCTTGGAAAGGATAGCCCTAATGCCTATAAGGTTGACCTCCTATGAAAGTATAGCATCTCAACTACCTTCAATGTGGCTAATCTCAACTCCTACTATGCTAATACTAAAGAATTGCCCAATTTGAGGACAAATTATTTCTAAGACGGACGCTGATGGAGATCTAGGCACTAAGGACATGCCTAAGCCTAAAGAGATAGCTAAGATGTGTCCTCTAGAAGAGATGAAGGAAGCTCTAGCCATGGTAAAGGAACACATCTAGCGATCAAGCCATTCCAACTCTAATTCAGCTAGTTTCTAACAAGCAATAGATATCTTCCACTCCCACTCTCCCATCAGTTAACTTATCCTTGAGCTAATAAAATAAGTTATAACACTTTTGGAGCACAGGAGGCCAGCCAACCAAGCCCATGTCCCAAATAGTGCAATCTGAATTGTAATCTAACACGGTCCAATTTTAGAGGGAAATTTAAAGGTTGATTTTATCCTACTGAATATTGAAGAAAGCACCATTTGGACCAGCTAATGTACTTACTAACCAAGGTGTTGATTAGCTAATCTAATCAAGTTACATGTAGCATTCTAGACCATTTGAGGAGACTTTTTAGTGTTTAAAGTAAGCTATTGATACTATGTTAGATGACCCTTATCTGATTACTTGAACAATCAGAATAGGTCTTATAAGCCTAATGGTTTAAATTCAAATCAGTTTGTATCTCCCTAGGCTAATGTATTTAGCATTTAAAGTCTTGTTCTTGTATCTTATCTGTTGCTTTTGCAAGAGAAGGCCATATAAATAGTCTCTCCTTTCGTAATACACTTAGATCATTATCAGTTGGATTTAAAACTTAAGTTTGCACTTGATTTATCTCTCAAATTCCTAGTGGCTGTATCTTGAGTTACTAGCTCAAGTGGTGGTACATTAGTTCATTTTAGTTCTTCTTTGTGGTGTTTCTGTATCTAGGAAGCCCTAAAGTGACTGCCTAAGTAAGCCTCTAGTGTGGTGAATCTTTATCACCTAAACATCACTTGATTTCCCAACTCTATCCAATCTGTTTCTTCTGGTTTTAAGTTCATTCTAGCTACGAAGCCAACGGAGGAGTACGGCTAGGTACATCAAAATAATGCCCGAAATGAGTGTAAGAGACTAAAAGGTACGACCGCAAACAAACAAGTTGAGCAAACTTAAGAGCTATACCACATACAAAGAGTTCCTACCAAGAGGAAATTAATGCCCTAAAGTGAACGCATCACAGTAAAAGGTGTGGCTACAAATCAAGAACATTGCCAAACTTAAGAACTAACTTACACTTTTGTTTTGTTCTCTGATGGGGCTCCAATTGCTTACACTTTTGTTTTGTTCTCCGATGGGGCTCCAATTTCACCTATAAAGAGCATGCACCATGTTGAAACCAGTGCCCTAAAATGAGTGCAAAAGAATAAAAGGTCCACTACAAATAACGAACCTAGCAAAACTTAAACGCTAACTCTATTTGTGCTTTCATTTAGGCCTTCGATTTATCCACAAATAGCTCTCACCAAGCAGAAATCTACACTCTAGAATAGGTGCAAGAAAGCAAATGGAATGGCTAGAAACAAAGAATCTAGTGAAGCTTAAGAACTAACTTCTATACTAATCGTGCTTTGATTTGGGGCTCTAATCTCATCCAGAAAGAACCACCCATAAGAGGAAATCAGATGAAGGAAATGAAGGATGTGGCCATAAATAAAGAAAATAGCAGAACTTAAGAGATAACTTCTAGCTCTACTTGTCTTTACATTTAGCTCTTGAATTTTGCCCACGAACAGCTCCCACCAAGTTGAAAATAGTCCTTTAAAATGGGTGCAAGAGAACAAAATGTAGGGCAACAAATCAACAACATAACCACACTTAAGAACTAACCTCCACTGTTGTTGTGATTTCATTTGGGGCTTCTATTTCACTCACAAATTGCTCCCACCATGTGCAAAAAAAAGTGTAAGAAAACAAAAGGCATGCTTATAAACTGTGATCCTAGCCAAATTACAAACTAACTTTAACTCTAGATGTGCTTTAAGTGGGGCTCCACCGTGACCCCCAATGATCTCCCACCAAAGGGAAGCTAACACCCTAAAATGAGGGCAAGTGAATAAAAGGTGTGCCTACAAGCAAACAACATAGCCAGACCTAAGAGTTCACTTTTAGCTCTTGTTGTGCCTCCTTTCGAGGCTCCTGCTGCTCCCACAAAGAGATCCCTCCAAGAGGAAACCAATGCTTAAAAATGGGAGCAAGAGAGAGGGTTTACCTACAAATGAAGAATCTAGTCAGACTTACGAAATAATTTGAACTATAGTTCTGCCTCTTTTTAGGTTGCCAATTTCACCTAAAAATAGCACCCACTAGAAGCAAAACTAGTGGCCTAAAATGTGCACAAGCGAATGAAAGGTGTTGTTACAAATCAAGAACCTAATGAAACTTAAGCAATAACTTTTACATCCACCTGTGTTTTAAATTGGCACTCCAATTTCGCCCATAGAGAGTTCCCACCAAAGGGAAAGTAATGCCCTAAATGGGCGTAAGAGAAAGAAATGAGTGGTTTCAAATCAGGAACCTAGCCAAACTTAACAATTAACTCCAACTCTAGTCGTGTTTTCATTTGGGGCTCCAATTTCACCCATGAAGAACTCCTGTCACGTGGAAAGTAATGTCCAAAAATGATTGTAAGAAGATAAACTGCGTGACCACAAACAAAACAAAGAATCTAGCCAAGCTTAACATCTAACTTTACCTCCAGCTGTACTTTGTTCCAATTTCATATACAAAGAACTGACACCAAGTAAAAGGGGTATATATACACAATGAATGAAGCTAAACTTGAAGAAATAACTTTGACTCTAGTTGTATCTTCATTTGGGAATCAAATTTCGCCACCAAAAGTACTCCCACAAATAAGAAACTAACACCCTAAAATGAATGTGAGAGAATATGTGTGACGACACAAAACGAATGTGGCCAAACTTAAGTATTTTATTCTACCAGCAGATGTGCTTTCATTTGTGTCTTAACTCCACACCCATGGAGATTCTGGCAAGGGGAAACTAACGCTCTAAAATGGGTGCAAGTGACGAAAGGTGTGGCTACAAATCATAAACCTAGCCAAACATAAGAAATAGCTTTAACTCCAATGGTGTTTTCACTTAGAGCACCAATTTCACTAAGAGCTCCTATTAAGAGGAAACTAATGCCATAAAATAAGCACAAGGAAATGAAAGGTGTGGCTACAAATTAAGAATCTAGCAAAACTTAAGGACTAACCTTAACTCTAGTTGTGTCCTAATATGATGCCTCATTTTCACCAACAAGGAGCGCCTAGTAAGAGGAAACTAATGGTATAAAATGATGCAAGGAAATGAAAGACGTGGCTACGAATAAACAGCCTAGCCAAACTTAAGAACAAACTAAAACATTAGTTGTGTTTTCAGTTGGGGACTAAATTTACCCACAAAAAGCTTTCGTAAAGAGCAAAATAATGCCCAAAATGAGTGTAAGAATCTCCCAGGTGTGGCCATAAGCAAAGAACCCCGGAAAACTTAAGAGCTTTTTAGCACCTAAAGAGCTCCCACCAAGAGGAAACTAATTCCCTAGAGTCAATGCATCGCAATGAAAGTGTGGTTACAAATCAAAAGCCAAACATATGACCTAACTTTCACTCTAGTTGTGTTCTCAGTTGGGGCTTTAATTTCACTGATAAGGAGCAATCACCAAGGGAAATTAATACTCCAAAATGGGTAAAAGAAAGTCAAAGTCTGGCTACAAATCATAAACCTTACCAAATTGAGGAACTGACTTCAACTTTAGTTGTGTTCTCATTTGGGGGCTCTAATTTCTGCCACAAAGAGCTCCCATCATGTTGAAACCAATGCCCTAAAATGAGTGTAAGAGAATAAAAGATGTGCCTACAAACAATGAACCTAGCAAAACTTAAGAAGTAATATTCAACTCTACTCGTGCTTTCATTTGGGACTTTAACTTATACGTAAATAGCTCCCACCAAGACTAACAGTCTAAAATAGGTGTGAGAGAATGAAAGGAATTTCTAGAAATAAAGAATCTAGTGAAGCTTGAGAATTGACTTTAACTCTACTCATGTTTTCATTTAGGACTCCAATTTTATCCCCAAAGAACTATCACTAAGAGGAAATGAGAGTAAGCAGAATGAAGGGAAAATCAAGAATTGTTCCAAACTAAAGAGCTAACTTCTAATTTTACTTGTGTTTACATTTGAGTCTCTAATTTTGCCCACAAAGAACTCACACCAAGCAGAAACTAATCCTTTAAAATGGGTGCAATAGAATGAAAATTCAGTAACAGATCGATAACCTAGCCAAACTGAAGAACTAACTTCCACTGCAATTGTAATTTCATTTGGCACACCTATTTCACCAATAAATAGCTCCTAACATGTGGTAAAAGTAAGTGTAAGAGATGCAAAGGTGTGCGTATAAACTACAAATCTAGCCAAACTAGGAACTAGTTTTAACTCTAAATGTGTTTGCATTTAGGGCTGCACCTTGACCCTTAGAGAACTTCACCAAGGGGAAGCTAATGCCCTAAAATTAGGGCAACAGAATAAGAAGGTTTCGTTAAAAACAAAGAACATAGCCAAACTTAAAAGCTAATTTTTAACTGTAGTTGTGCCTCCTTTTGTATCTCCTACTTTAGCCATGAAGATATTGCACCAAGGCGAAACTAGTGCTCGAAAAAAGGAGGAAGAGGAAAAAAGGGGTATGGCTATATATAATGAATCTAGCCATAAGTGAGAACTAAGTTCAACTATAGTTGTGATTCCTTTTGGATCACCAATTTCACCCAAAAAAAGTGTGCACTGCAATGAAACTAATGGCATAAAATTAGCGTAAGTAAATGAAAGGTGTGACTACAAATAAAGAACTTTACCAAACTTAAGATCTGATTTTATCTATACCGGTGTTTTCATTAGGTCTCTAATTTCACCCATAAAGACCTCCAACCAATGGGAAACTACTGCTTTAAAATAGGTGCTAAAGAATGAAACGAGTGGGTTCGAATTAAGAATCTAGCCAAATTTAATAACTAACTAGAACTCTAATTGTGTTTATAGTTGGGGCTTTAATTTGACCCCCCACAAAGAGCACCCGTCACATGGAAGGTGATGTCCAAAAATGAATGCAAGAAAATAAACAAACCTGACTACAAGCATAGAACCCAGCCAAACTTAAGATCTGACTTTACCTCTAGTTGTGTCTTGTTTAGGGCTCCAATTTCATCTATAAAGAGCCCCATCAATTGAAACTATTTCCTCAAAATGACTGTAACAGAATAAAAGGTGTGCATACGCACAACGAGCAAAGCTAAACTTGAAGAATTAACTTTAACTCTAGTTATATTTTCATTTGGGAATGCAATTTCACTCCTAAAAGAACTCCCACAAGCAGGAAATTGATTCCCTAAAATGAGTGCATGACAATAACATGCATGAATACAAACAAAGAACATGGCCAAACTTAAGTATTAGCTTCTAACTATAGTTACGCTTTCATTAGGGGCTTTAATTTCACCCTCGTGAAGACCCTACCGAGGGGAAACTAATGCTCTAAAATGGGTGCGATGGACAGAAGTTATTGTGGCAAATCATGAACTTAGCCAAATTTATAAATTGGCTTTAACCCTAGTTGTGTTTTCATTGAGCACTCCAATTTTTCTCATGAAGAGCTCCCACTAAGAGGAAACTAATGTCGTAAAATGTGATGCAAGAGGTCAATCAAAACTCAAGCAAACTTCCTAGATTTTCAGTTTGAGATTCAGTCAGATTGACTACTAGTAAGAACCAAGAGATATAAATGGGCTAAAGGCATGGACGCCACCCAAATTAAGAAGGAATCAACCCTCTAAACCATAAAGCCTACGCCACCCGATTTAGAGTAAAGGAGACCAGGCAATTTAACAATCAATTTAGATTACTTAAGTGAGATTTGAAGAAAACTTTTGTGACTAG
>NCQV01017771.1:10433-23450 GCA_002740545.1 Lophocereus schottii | reverse complement strand
TTCTATTCAAGTGTCTTGCAACCAACAAAAGGGAAGGCTTTTAAAACAAACACCCCAAGCCTCAAACTAGCTTATTACAAAATATGGGTCTAGTAAATACATGCTATTTTGAACTAAACTCAAGCTTAAACGTGTCAACTAACTTCTAAGCAGCCCATTTTCACATGGGGGTGAGAAAAATTACAAAATATGAGTCTAGTAAATACATGCTATCTCAAAGTAAACTCAAGCTTAAACATGTTAACTAACTTCTAAGCAGCCCCTCTTTCGCATAGAAGAGAGAAAAATTGTTGCTGCTACTGATTGTTTTTCAATCATCCAATCAGGGGGAGAGAAACATGGCTACTGCTGTAGATTACTTTTCGATTGTCTAATTAGGTAGCAAGTTGATCTTTATTTTCCTTTCCATTGGCTATCTTGTCTTCCAAGGCTGTAAATTTTCATTAATGATGTTTAGGCTGTAAATTTTCAATGATGATGTTCATGGGTGTTTTAAGGAGCCAAGCACACAACTAGGCAAGTCACCGAACATTATGTGAAGAAAAATCCAGCACAAAGTCAAAATACTTTGGTTTGTGGAGAATAACCCGGATCAGCACTATACTTGCTGAAGTTGGTCTTTGACCCTAAACTTGCTTTAGCTCTAATTTTAAAGCATGGAGGCACATTAAGATGTTAAATTTCATTCCTAACAACAAAATTAGTCTTAAGTTAGGTCATAGATAGAGAAATAATAAATTCTTTAAAATAGGCCAGTGAAGGGCCAAATTACAATGGTCAACTTGACGCAGCTAAATCATCAAGTGAAGTTTGACTTAGCCTAGATTTCATTGCATGTCATGGCACCTTAGGATGTTAAACAACATCCTGACAAAAACAATTAGCTCCAAATAAGGTTTTAGGTGGTAATTCCACCTAAAACTCAAAACTAGACAAAAGGTAATCCAAGCAAAGGAAGTGACCATTTTGAGTCATTTCTCTTAAATACATAGATCATAAACCAAAACGGACTTTTATATGCAAAAGAAGCCTTCTAGGGGAGTCTACAAAAATAGTAACCTCCTACAAGAACGCTTATGGACATCACCAAAGACATTGTCCAAAATGGTAGTTAAATTTGGATTATTTGAAGGAGAACAAGGATAGGATTAGACTGCTTGTGACTTTATTACCTTCCTTCCTTTGAACATTAGTATCTCGCTAAGCATCAACCTCACTTTCTTGAAGAGGATTTTCCCTCAAATCTGAAGGGTCTTTAAACCTACCTCCATGTAAGGACTTGGATCTCCTACATTGAAAATGGCTGAAATAGATATGTTTCCTAAAAGTTGGAGCTTGTAAGCATTATCTCCTATTCTTTTAATGACCTTGAATGGACCATCCCTACTTCCTATGAGTTTACTCAACCTTCTAGAAGGAAATATCTCCTTTCTTACGTGGAACCAAATGAGAACACCATGGCTGAATTCCATGTGCTTGTGTTTCTCGTGCCTTGTAAGTTGAATTACCATTTAAATATGTCCCTCAATTTGCTCATGAAGTTTCTTCATCAACTTAGCCCTTTATCTTAGCTTCATAACTCTCCTTGAACTTAGTTGAAATAGGCAGCAAGTCAATGGGGAGTAAGAGGGTTAATATCATACATACACTAATACAGAGTATTTGGTAGCGTATAAGGGAGCCATATTATAGGTAAACTCAACATGGGAAAGCTTTAAATCCCAAACTTTTAAACTTTTACTGACCAGAACCCATAGTAAAGTTGTAAGGGTTCGACTAGTTACCTCTGCTTGTCTATCAGTTTGGGGATGATAGGTTGTACTAAACAAGAGTTTAGTGCCTAAAACCTTCCATAAGCTCCTCGAGAAGTGAGATAGGAACTTTGAATTAAGATTAGTGACCATAGTTTTAGGCACTTTATGGAGCCTAACAATTTCTCAAAGGTAGAGCTCAGAAATGTAGCTGGGGTCATCAGTCTTATAGCAAGGAATAAAGTGAGCCATCTTATAGATTTTGCCTATAACCACCATGATTGCATGCTTCCCATTTCAGTCTTAGGGAGAGCTAGAATGAAGTTCATGCTCACATCATCCTAAGGCTTAATAGGTATGAGCAGTGGTGTATACAGGCTTTGGTCAAACTAACTCTTGGCTTTATGGCACATAGAACAGACTTAAACCATCTTGTGAGCACCATCTCCCATCTTAGGCCAATAGGAATGCTCTTTAAGGAAGTGTAAGGTCTTGTTGAGACCAAAATGACAAGCAAAAGCGCCACTATGAGCCTCCTAGACAAGTAATTCCCTTAAAGGGCTTCTTTGAATGCAGAATTTGTTGTTCTTACATACATAGCCCTCGTGGATAGTGTGCGGACTACCTTTGATATCTTAAAGACCTCCTTGAAATCATAATCATCCTTGTAAAGTTCCCAAATAGAATGAAATCAAAGAACCATAGCTTCTAAAATAGGATGTAAAGCATGCCTCCCTGAAAAAGCATTTGCCACTACATTCTCTTTTACACTCTCTTGTTTGCAAGTAAAGTTGAATGATTGTAATAACTCAACCCACTTGGGATGCCTTGGATTTAGTTTGTGTTTGTCATTAATGTACTTAAGAGCTTTATGATCTGAATGTAAGACAAACGGCCTATGTTTGAGGTAATGAGCCCAATGGCTCAAACCCCTCACAACAGCATAGAACTCTTTATCATAGGTGATGCAGTTACATCTTAATCCATTAAGTTTCACACTGAAATAGGCAATGGGCCTCTTAGATTGGACTACTATGGCCCTAATTCACCCCCCACTTGCATCATACTCTAACTCAAATAGCTCTTTAAGGTTTAGGAGTGCTAGAATGGGTGATCAACACATCTTTTGCTTAAAAGTTTCAAACGCTCCCTAGGCAGCCTTGGTCCACTCAAATGCCCCTTTCTTTATGCATTTAGTAATAGGGGCCATAATAGAACTGATATGCTTGACAAACCTCCAGTGAAAAGAAGCCGAGTCGTGAAAGCTCCTTACCTTTGTGACTGTCTTGACTTAAGGCTAAGTCTAGATAACTTCAACTTTGCTTTGATCAACCTGAATTCCCTTCGCGAAAACCACATATCTGACAAAGGTGAGTTGTGGAGTGAAAAACTCGTGCTCTCTATCTTGGCATAGAGTTGTTGTTCCCTTGGAACCTTAAAAACCTGTCTTAAATGCTATTTGTGTTCTTCCCCATTTCGGTTGCAAACCAAAATGTCATCAAACTATATAACAACAAAATGACCAATGAAGGGCTTAAGTACCTCATTGTTCAATCTCATGAAAGTGATAGGGGTATTAGATAAACCACAGGGCATTACAAGTTACTCATATAACCCTTGTCTGGTTTGAGAAGCTATTTTTCGCTTGTCCCCACCTATCATACTGATTTCATGATAACTGCTTCTCAAGTCAATCTGGGAAACACATTAGAACTATGCAATTCATGCAGCATGTCATTATGTCTAGAAATTGCATACCTATACTTGATTGTAATGTTATTGATAGCACGACATCCGTACACATTCTCCTGGTTTCATCCTTCTTTGGGACAAGTAAAGTTAGGAAAGAACATGGACTTATGCTTTCTCTAATGTACCCTCTATTAATAAGTTCTTGGACTTCGCATTGTAACTCCTTAATTTCTATAAGATTACATATAGAGGATGGCCTATTAGGAAGGGAAACCCCTAGCAGTAGCTTGATTTGGTGCTCAATTCCCTAAATTGGAGACAATCCAAGGAGAGATCATCAAGGAAAATATCCTTAAACTCATATACAAGAGATTGAGCAACTGGATGTAAAGGTGTCTCCCCCTTTCCTTCCAAAGATAAATAGAGCAAAAGTGTTTTACCTTCACGTATAGACCTCTCAACCCATGTTTCACTCAAAAGTAAGGCACTCTCATATGTGTTCCTTACTAAGGTTAGGTATAAGATTCTAAACTTGACAAGGAGGAAAAGAAGCTAGCGTGTGGCTACAACCCTTAACTTTAATATGGTAGGTATTAGACTTTTCTTGATGAATAGCTCCTTTATCAAACTACCATGGCCTACCAAGTAATACTTGATAAGTATCCATGGGCAACACATCACAAAGTACTTCATCTTTAGGGTTACCAATGGTGTAGGTAATTAAAACATGTGTAGTCACTGGAACTTCATTCCCCTTTTTAAGCCATTGAAGTGAGTATAGCCTACGGTGTGGAACAGTATATTGTTTAAGTTTATTGACTAGATGGACTGAGGCAACATTAGAACAAGTACCTAACATGACCCACTAGTGCACAAGTTTTGTAGTCTAGATTACATATCATCATCAGGAACCAAACCAATCTATCGAGTTCTACCCAATTAAAAATGCCAAGCCAAAAAAATTTCAGTGAGTTATTTTAACCACACTAATTAGCTATTCAGGAATTCAATCGAAGGAAAGCATCTAGGGATTTGTTTTACCTATCAAAGAGTCGGATCCTTGGATTTAGTGTGCGTTCTTTCTTAGTTTGGATGATTCAAATGAATGCAACTTAATGCAATCTTTGCTTCCAAAATAAACCGAATTGCCTACTCTGATATGATTATCATTCTTCTAAATGTGCTCGTATTGGTCTAGGTTATGGGTTTTAATTGCTAAAGTCTCCTCGCCACATCCAACTCCCTTTCAAGAATTACTAACTTAAGTTCAACCTTGTTGGTCAAATAGTGAGTTTCTTCTTTCGGTACTTCAATCAACTATCTAATATATGCGATCAAATTTACCCAAACCTACTCACATCAACTCAATCACAAGATAGAATGCAACCAGTCCAAGATAGATTAGGCATAAGTGATAGAATCAGGGATCCAACATTGATACTTTAGCAAACAAATCCCTAGATTAAATTAAACTACTAGCTCATGTTCAAACTAACAACATCAAAACAAAAAAAACTAGAGTTCAAGAAGAGATAATAAAAAGAGAAAGCTTGGCAACTATAGAGCATTAATGATCTTTCAATTTTCAAGCATACAACTCCTAATTCCTTCCTTCTAATCCTCTTTTGCTCCAAAAATGAATATAAAATTCTAAACTAATGAGAAAGATGAGCAGTAGGGTGAGTGGGGATTGCCATTACTTTCAAGCAAGATGCCTTCATATATACAAACTCAAGCATTCTCAGCCAGATAACGAATGAAGGTGAAGAGGTTTGTAGTTATCAGCTCACCATAGGCAGTGGTGGGCTCTAGTTGTGAGATAGTCATTGTTTCTTTACCTCATAGGCATATGGGATGTGGGTACCATTGTGATAAGCCAAAATGTGCCCAAATGAGGGTCAATGTCGGCTCAAATGGCCCAAAACATGCAAAATACATCAAAGAAGTATACCAGAGCGTAAAATACAAAAAGGCGTGCAAATCATTTACTTAAACACATAATACCCAAGGACATGCTACAAATGACCTAAAACGATGCACATTCGTGGCACTTTTGAAACTCCCCCGTGCTTGAACCACTGCTTGTCCTTAAGCAAACCTAAAACACAAAATTTATTTATAGCCTCCTCGGGAAAGACATTGGTAGCACCTTCAATAGGAAGATTGACCCAAACTTTGCTCATAAGTGCTCAAAAACTTTGAATAATCAAATAAGAAATGGAGCTTTTAAAATTTCATTCAATATAACCATGTCAAAGTTCTGATCCAACACGCAAATCATCCAATACAATCACGCTAACACATAAAATAGTAAGAGCTAGAAAAAATCAATAGAGACACGCTATCATAATGTGGCAGTCTTCATTCGTGTCTTTTAACATGTAGTAAGGTTCCCTCAATTCTCATTTGAAAGACTCAAATCTACCAGAAGCTTACTAAAACTCTCTAATTTGCCATTGTTAGAGTGCAATATACAATAGTCAATCATGACAACTTTATACGGGTTGCGATGGAGCTATGGGTAAAAGTAAGAGCGGAATCCGAAGATAAAAGCCAAATACTAAGAGCTAAACTCTCCCAATGGTTTCATGAAATACTCTACTCAATACAACACAAATTCATAAACAAATCCCCTTATGCAATCAAATAACGAGAATAGAGTTGAAATGGGGCAAACAATTATGTTCAATCCAACAAGGCCAAACTCTTTTATATGCCTTTCCTTTCTTTTGTTTTCATTTCTTTTTTTTTAATTTGTTTTTGCCCTTATTTCCAAAGGATTTGGCTATGGAAATGGACATCAAACGCCCTTTTTTCCAACTCTTCACCAATCATTTTATAACAAAATAAGGGATCTCTCATATGAACAAATCAACATGAATCCGTTCACCTTTGGACCAAACCGAACCACCAAAAGATCTCAATACTCTAAGCTGACTCCCAACCAAAATATTAAGAAGTGAAACTCTCTCTAATCTTGGCTTAAGGTCAAGATACGTGTTTAATCAAGCTTTATATAGAGGTTCTTATCAATAAACATGGATTAAGGATCAAAGGGGCTACCAAGAGGAATATTGTGCATATCAAGGGTGGCCATTTGATCTTTAGGCAACATTAAATCATTGAATGCCTCAATCATTTGCATAAATACATATGCTAAATATGATTTTGAACGAGAGTGAAAACAAGTTCTAGATAAACGACATCTAGGAATCGTCGCTCAAGAAAAGGAAAGAGACTAAAATTGATAAATTAGGCTTTTCAAGCTCAAAGCCTCATGCGACATCTACCAGCGTCATGACTAGCTCATTTCGATTCACATGCCAAAGTTCAAAAAAAAGTCATGGGGAAATCAATTTGCATTTACCACATGGCCCAAACATGAAGCACATATGTAGCTCATTTCCAAACACTTTTATTTAGCATTCGGCAAATCAAAGCATCTTTCTAAGCCAGAGAAGTCCACAAAGTTGATCATCGAAGGATTTTCCAATTTTTTTCTCTGCGGATTTTTCTTTCGCTATTTTGGTTTTATTTTGAAATGCTAGCATTTGTGAAGCCAAATCTAAAATGCATATCTACCCTAACTGTCATCCTTCTAATGCTTAAGAAATGTAAAACTGTGAGAATGAAACAAAATGCTCTAACAACATGCTCTAGTTACTTGAGGTTACTCCTAAAATGCAACTCTAAATGTAATCATGCACAATACATACACGTAGGCAAACTAAGATAGGAGGCATCAGAGGCCATCATTATGCAAAACGGCCCTATGCTTAGACAAAGCATTGCCTCAATGCAAGCACCAATGGAGCAAAAGGAAAGGGGATAGCTATGAAGCAATTAGAAGGGAGGAGGGGCAAGAGGGCATAGGGGATGTAATAGCCTGACCTTAAATACTGTTTATTTATTTAATTAAACCATGTTATTAATTTTTCACATTTATTTATCTCATTTAAACATCCCGGTTGAGGGAATTCATTGTGGGCTGCATTTTGCAATTCGAGTTTCATTTATCGGATAATTTCAGAAAAATTGATAGTAGGCCTCGATATTTATGATTTAAAATATTAAATCACTTTTCATGACATCATATTTAATTTTGATCTTCAGAAAAAAATGTTAAATTAATTGCACCCGGTTTCATTTTTTTTTCCCGAACTCGAGCTCATTTAAGGCAGATTTCGGCCCAACAAGTTCCTAATCTATTTGTTTAGCTAATTACCATCATTACCCCTAATTTTGATTAGCAAAAGATATTTTGGGAGGTTAAATTTTAGCCAAGTAAAATTTGGATTATTTTCATCCAAGTGAAAAACCAACCAAAATATCGAAGCTCTTCTCTTCTCTCTCCCTTTCTTCTCCATGGTAGCTGCTACCACTGCCCCATCTCCTTTCTATTCTGCCACCCTACAGCCACCGGGGCAGCCACCCTACATCCACCAGATCAGCCACCATCCAAGCCCCACGCCCCCTCAAGTATTAAACACCATTAGGCCTCTTTTCTTCTTCAAACAAGTGAGTAATCTCTAATCCCTACCATGCTGATTTTTGTCTTTGATTCTTATTTTTATTTGTTTTTATTATTGATCATGCTATTTTGATAAGACTAAGAGCTATCTTTGAAGTGTTTAAGTGTTGATTAAGCATGAAGCATGCGAGAGTTGAGATTGTTCATGATCATGCTATAGTTTAAGTTTGAAGTGACAGATTTGGATCATTTTATATTTGATTTGATAATATTTATCATCATAAATGATTATACTAATGTTGATGTAGATTTGGATGAGTGAAAGACTGATTTAGTTGGGGTTTCTGTCAAGAAAAGATTGCAATATGGGCTGTTATGCTGTAAAAAGACCCCAAAATAGGGGTGAGTTTGTGAATAAATTGGTGATAATCAGTACATGAGAAAATTATGATTTTTTGTCGATTGGTAGCTCAATGAGTTAGATTTCAATAAGCTCTGCAATTACTTGATTCTGAATTGCGTGGACAAAGTTATGATTAATTTACTAAAGACTATATTGAATATATTGAAACTGGCAGTAGTTTTGAATAGTGGAATTTATGAAACATGCTGGTACTGATTAGCTCATTGAAAATTTGTGATTTTTGGATTGTGGATAGATCAATGAGTTAGCTTTCACATGCCTTTTGAATCACCTTAATCCGAGTTCTGTGCAAAACGTTATGGTCGTTTTGCTACGACTGCGCAGATTGAACTGAAATTGTGTACGTCTGTGTTCTACCCTAAATTTAGGGACCTACTATGTGAATCTTCTTTGTGTCCTAAATGAAATTTTTATTGGACATTATGATCTTTTCATATTGGGGTTTTGCATCTTATTTGGAGATCAGGAGTGAAAGAAATGGATTTTCTAGTGCAGACCATCAAATGGTAACGTGGGTGAATACAGAAATCGTGGCATTTGGAAGTATTTTTAGAAGTTTCTATATAATTATGGGTATTGCAAGGAAAGTGTAGTGAGTTTAACAAGTGTGATTATGTATAGAAGCTTACTTGGATTTGAAAACCGAGTTAAGTGAGCATGAAAATGAAATTTGAGAAGTGGGTACAGTAATGACTCAAATTAGTGTCTATTGGATCAATTGAGGTTATTTGAGCTTTTATGAACCTCACAACACCCCTCATGGTATTGAACCTTCTATTATCCATTTCAAAGGCAGTAACCATTCTATTATCCATTTCAGAAGCATCACACTTTCCATTATCTATTTCAGAAATATCATAAATCCATATTTCATTTATATCAATTGAAATCTTTTTATTAGCAGCTCAATCATTCCAATTGATCTATTTTGTATCCGTTTGTTGTATTTCAAGTTCAATAACCTTAACTGATTTATTTTCAGATCATTTTGGTTTAACTTATTGAATTATTGAGATTGTAGAAGTCTTTAATTAATCAATTTTCCTTAAAATTATAAATTATGTCAGTGAACATGGTTTACTAACTACATTTATCTATAATGGCATTTCTTGAATAGAACTGGGGCCTAGTCTATCATTTTCCTTTGTATATATGTATTATCAACTGAAATATCATTTAAAGACTTTAGGTACGTCCATTGCTTATATCTTTACAAATCAAAGTCTATTTATCAACGTTATCATGTTTTGGTAAGTACATCAATGAATCAGTTTACACAGTGATTTATCAGTTAATTAGTGACCCCGTGAGTTATCAGCTATAGGACATTCGCCCTTCAGTTACCCCGCGGCTTCAGGCCAGGTCCCCAATCGGCTTGGCAGGTGTTCACCTATCTATAGATCGTAACAGTATCAAGGGGTTCACTATCAGATAATAACTAGTAATGCAATTTTACATTCATCTCATTCACTGTTTTAACTTAAATTGAATTACAAAGTGACCGCCCGAACAATTTATTCAGAGATCATTTAACAATTCAAGAATGCATGTGCTGAGCTTCGGCTCGTAGTTTGAAATGTTTTTCATGTTTTGTTTTAGACAAATGCTTAGACGATTGCCCTCATGCTAACAAATCAGCTGAAGAGAATAAGTGAAGTAAGGAAATCCGGATGGATCAGGAGTAATGCAGCATATGCATACTTTAAAGTTGTATATTGAATTCTTCAGTAGATGAAGATGTAGACTACATGGTGATTTATTTTACTATGTTTTATAAACCTTTCATTGGTTAACACTTGATGTTAGTATATATGTTTGAGGTTATGCTTAACTATGTTATTTATAGTATTTATGTTTCAAGCCTTATCCTTTTTGAATGACGGTAACGCTCCTATCATTGAGTTTGTCAGACTATAATTGAGGGATTATTAAGAAAAATACAAACATTGAATCATGTTTAATTTGGGGGTGTTACAGATTTGTTATCAGAGCCAGGTTGAGATTTTTTTTATAGGATATAGAATATAGAGTTAAGATACTGAGAAAGTTGGTTAGTGAGGAATGAGGACTATTATGATATCCTTGGAGATTTTTGACGCTAGTAATGTCTGTTTGTCTCACATATATTGTACTCGTATATTCTTGTTTTTATCAAATGGATCCATACAATGTGTATATAATTTGATCTCAAGCATCAGATTCAAGGGTAATTTTGAACAACAAGTTAAAGGTGTTCCAATGCATTTAGATATGTATGGTCATATGAGCCACCCATCTGAATGGTATACCATTCTTTTAGCTTGAATTGTTTATTTTTAGGATATAAACCCTTATATCCTAGGCATGTAGCCCGTAGAGTTAAGATCTCTGATGTGTAACTGTTGAGCTTGATTTGATATCCTTTTGTACTTCTACTCAATGCAGGGGATTTGATGTAAGACTATAAGCTTGAAAAATGGCCGGTTTACAAGTGAAACTTTGCCCATTTCGGCCCAGAAATTTAAGAATCACTAACACTCCAAGCCTTAGGGTTGGGTGTTGTTACAGATGTGTCGTATGAAGGGTCCTTGACTCATTTTGAGGTTAAATGCATAGGGAAAACCAAGTATTGGCTAAATACACAAGTTCAATCAACTTGGCAGTTTTGATCAGTGCACAAGGACCGAACTTGAAGTAGCTTTTGTCCATGATCACCATGATTTACGCAAGGGCTTTTTATCCTAACTTTAAGTTTAAGGAGATATCTTTCATATGAAACAAGTTTTAAGTGGATGAGGGGTCATTTAGTCATTCAAAACTATTAGACAAGTCAAAGTCTACAAATTAAGCAGAATCCTAATGCACAAGGTTTGAGTTTAGTCCACTTGCAGTCTATGCATTCCATCAGATATAGATATTTTAGTTAGTCTATATCAAAGTTCAGAAAGTAAGCTTTCCAATGACCCATGTTGCAGCACATTTGGAGACCAGTGGTCAATAAAATTCAGCGTAGAAGTCTGATGGTATAGACTGTTCAAGTTAATGGGTACCTACAACTTTAAGCGTATGCTTCCTCATCATATGGGTGTCATTTTGTGCAGGCAATGCCTTTAATATGCTTCAATAATTACAGATATATTTTTTTTCTGTAAACTCAAGAATTTCATCTAAGCGCGTTATATGGGGGGTCTTGATGTAGTATCCCCTGAATTGTCGGATTTTAGAGAGGCTTATTCTGCTATACATAAGTTTGAAACCATTTACTACCGACTATTCCATAGAAGAGAAACCAAGGACACTTTAAAGAGATATTGTGCCTCAATCCATTGCAATTCAAGACTTGCTCAAATTGTTCAAACTTTTGCTAGTAGTCCATTGACTCTACCTCAAATTTATGAAGCAGACATTACACTTGAAAATATTTCACTGCACTTTCTGGTAACATACCATTTACCATTGTCTTGGTTGGATTATCAACTATTTGGATGTTCCTCGCTTTGACTAGGGGCTTCATCTTTTTGTCTCTATGGCATCTCCTTATCCAGTTGCATCACCATTTATGCTCATTCCACATCTTCATCAGTCTTGGTCACGTTCTCCTGCCTTTAAGAGCCCAATTGCTGCTAGTAGCTGGTTTATGACTAGGTTACACCCATGTCAATAGATGATAATTTTGTAGAACACTTATACAGAAGGTAAATATTAACTACACTTCGTATAGGGATTGATTGTTGCCTAACTTGTGGAATCCATTGCTAAGGGAAACACAATATGCCTACCTTTTTGACTGATTCAATCTAAGTTCCCGGTGGAAGACCACTTGCATAAAGCTTAAGTTTGACAACCAAAATTTTTGCCATACATTTGGATTACGTCAGTCAGAAATTTTGATAGGTTACTGCCTCTTGGAAAAATATCTTTAGCTGATTCAGACTAAGGGACTTTAGAGTGCAAAGTATGACTCAATGGAACCTATAAAATAGATTCAAGAAATGAAGAAAATTTTCTCTACAATAAAGGTTCCAAGGGATAAAAGCGTGTTAAGCTAAAAATCATGCATGGTTTTAATAATTATTTTTGATTATATTATATATATTATTAAATCTAATTTACTTTATTTTATATATTTTTTAAGTTAGGCATTAACAAAATAAAAAGGGAAGAGAGGATGTCAAAGTTCGGGTCTTACATGCTTGGCTATAAAGACGGTCCAAAAATAATACTTTATGGAAAATATTATTTCCATAATTTTTTATTTGGCCTAGGGTTACAAGAGTTGAAGAGAAGGTAGAAGACTTGTGAGAGAACGAGTCTAAGGAAAAGAAAAAAAAAATCTATGAGCTAAACTCTACCTCACCCTCTTCATCTACTCACCATATAAACCCCACGCATGCTTCCCCCAAACGATCATAATCATCATACCTCATAGCCAGCACCATCAACGCCCCTTCTTCTTCTCGCCATAAATCATCATTACCCATCATCTCACCTCTCCCTCCTTCTTCTTCTTTCAATCACACTCAAACACCTAAACCCATCTTCATCATCTTCAAAATCAATCTCCATCAAGCCAAGCCCAACATTTCTGCCTCATGATCATCATCATCTCCCAACGATCATCATCAAACCTCACGGCCATCATTCTTCATTGCACTTCATCAAATTAGTAGGGTTGTTTTATTTATTTTTTTTTAACATTT
>NCQV01017771.1:0-10416 GCA_002740545.1 Lophocereus schottii | reverse complement strand
TAGATTATTGTTAAACATGGATTATGTGGATGAATTTTGCAATTTAATTATTAATATGAGTGAGTAATTTTCTGTTGCTTAGTATAATCTATTTGAAACCATACTAAATTAATTATTTTGAAACAAGTTTCATTCTTTATTATCTAGTTGATTTATATTCATAATTCTATAGCGATTAGTTTTCACCGCTCATGATATTCGTATTGTATTAAGCAGAATGTATGCTAGTTAGTTTAAGACGAATTCATATGATAGGTTACAGTGCTTTAATAAGTAAAAGTTATCGTCTTTTAAGCATTATTATCACCCTAATTAACCAAGGATGGCTCAAACCCATCTCTTTTAATTAACTAATCGTTGTAGATCTTTGTTAAATCGATTTGCTAGTAAATTAGTTACAAAGGATTAAATGATGTTTTTCTAATATGTAATGCTCTAGTTTGATTAAATTCTTGCACTAGTGTAAGGGTTATTAAATTAGTAGGGTTTATATTAGGGTTGGACCTAATTAAACTAGAATATAAGGAAAAACGTGGAAGAACAGCTGGTAGGTGTCTTCTATAGTTTAACTCATGGATGAAATCGACTTGTGTGCTGATGATAAATATTAATTTGGATGGTGGATATAGATTATGCTAAGCATTTTCCATAAATTTGATATCTTTTGATAATTATTTGTTGCTTTTAGTTAATTTGTTTATTTTGTCAATTTTTGTTCTTCAATTATTACCTTTGATATAAAATCCGTTTATCCCCCCAAGAGAATAGTCTTTTAGGAGTGCCTTGGTAATTTTAGATTAGGTATATTTTGATTTTTAGAGTGGTTACAAATTTCAGATTTGATTATATTCGGTTTTATCATTTAATTAGCGGTTTGTTAGAAATTAGGCTAAAAATAGTTCCTTTTGTTTTTTTTAAAGTTTTAACTGATCCTAGGGTTTATATAGTGTCCTAGTCTACCTCTATTTAATTTCAAAATTGTTGCAAATTATTGGATAATTGTTCAGAATTATTTCATGAATTGGATATGTGTAGGTTTTTAGTTCAATAAAATCTGAAAATTGCATTTTTGATATTTGTTTCTTGCTTTTTAGGTGTATTAAGTCCAGAAAATTATATCCTTAAATTAGGTAATTTTGTTAATTAATTTCATAATTATATTAGGGCAGTTTATTTATTTTCTAATTTCAGATTTAATTTTCTGTTTTATTCTTCTGCAGTAATTTTCTATTTTACTTTTTATGAAATTAATTAGATAAAATTCTAGAATTACAAGCTTGCAAACTTGAAGAATATTAGTTTAGGTTATTGTTTGTGATTTTTTTTAATACTAAATTTCTGTTTTTTATTTTTTGTTTCACTTTTTAGTTGATTATTATGTTATTATTCTGTTTTTAGTTTTCTAGATTATTTAGGATAGCTATTTGCTGTTTTATTTTCAGAATTAAATTTGGAATATTTAGAAGTAATATTGAGTAATTTTCTAGATTTTTATTTATTAAATTTGATTTATTTTGAATTACAAAGAGTAGAAACAATAAATTAGAACAGCAAAATCATTTAGAATTTAACTAGCCTTTTAACGTAACCTTTCCTCGTCGGATCGATCCCTACTTTCCTATGCTATAAAAATTATTTATAAATCGAAGTAGTGGTTACATTTGTAGCTCCACGACAAGCTTTACAAATTTGGGCGCCATTGCCGGGGAAAGAAAATTAAATTGCTAGTTTGCTTCTATTTAATTTTACTACTTTCACTGCTTTGTTTTAACTCTAGTATCTTCATTTATTTGTAGATTTCTCGTAATGTATGAGATTAAGGAGTGGTAAGGAAATTGGAGAGGACAAGGAGCAAACATTGAAAGCTAAAAACAAAGAGGGTCGTCCTAACCCAGTAAGTCTTAAGATTAAAGAGGTAAGAATGTCCACTCTTCGGGAACGTGCCGTCCCTAACCTAGAAACCTAACCCATGTCCATTACTTATGCTGCATTAGATAAACCTTTAAAACAAAACTCTGGATTCATCAATCTACTATCCAAGTTTCATGGATTACCTAGAAAGGACCCATACCATCATATTAGTAAATTCCTTATTACTTACTTTGCTATGGTGCCTGAGGGGATTCCTGAAGACCAAATTAGGTTGGGAACCTTTCCTTTTTCTTTGCTTGGTATTGCTAAAGATTGGTTGTATTACATGCCTGCTGGATCTTTCTCTATATGGACTGCATTGCATAAATCATTTTTAGAGAAATTTTTTCCAGCATCCCGAATTGGATCTATTAGGAAGGATATATGTGGTATTAAACAAATGAATGAGGAAACTTTTTGTCAGTACTGGAAAAGATTTAATAAATTGTGTGCTAATTGTCCCCAACATCAAATAACTGAATAGTTGTTGATTCAATATTTTTATGAGGGTTTGCTTCCTATGGATCGTAATATGGTTGATGCTGCTAGTGGGGGGCTCTAGGCAATAAAACTCCAGCAGAGGCTAGAAACTTCTTAAATCTAATGGCCCAAAATACTGAGTAGTTTGGTGCTAGGGAGTCACAAATTAAAAAGGTTAATGAGATTGGTTCTAACCCATCTATAAAGAGTCAGTTTTCCCACATTACTACTATGTTAAATAAGATTATTACTGGGGGAGTTCAAAAAGCAGTCATATGTGGCATTTGTTGTCTAGAGGGGCATCCTACTGATGCATATCCTGCGCTTTAAGAGGGAAATGTTAATGTTGTCTATTCTCATCAAGGTCAAAGGAGGTATGATCCATATTCTAACACCTATAATGAAGGATAGAGAGACCACCCTAACCTTAGGTATGGCCCTAAAATCTATCCACCTGGTTTTGATCAAGCATCTCGCCAACTTTCTAATCGAGATAGGATCAACTTCCTACTAGAACAAGCACTTGAGAACATGGATGATAGGTTCTTAATTTTGGAGACAACTCTTAAGCAAGTTCAAGAGAGACAGACTGCAACTAAGATCATAGTTAGCAACATGCAGGCTCAAATGCAAAATAGGTTACCATCTCAGCCTTACCCTAGCCCTAAGGAGAATGTGAGTGCCATAACACTTAGCAGTGGAAAAGAGTTACAAGAGCCTAGGAAGAGTAAAGAGGTTGAGCTTGAGTTAGAGGTCAAAGAAGGTGAACCAGAGTTAGATATAGATTCTAATCGAACTACTAGGGAGATAGGAGAGAAGAAAACAGAACCTTATAAGCCAATTCTACCCTTTCCTAGTAGATTTCAAAGCCCTACTTCTAAGATGAATGAGGCTAACCAAGAGATCTTAGAGACATTAAAGAAGGTAGAAATCAACATACCTCTCCTTGACGCTATTAAATAGGTGCCTCGTTATGCTAAGTTCTTGAAAGAATTATGTACCACTAGAAGAGAGTTAGTAGGGAATGAAAACGTAAGTGTGGGGGGAAATGTGTCTGCAGTTTTTCAAAGTAAATTTCGCCCTAAGTGCAAAGACTCAGGTGTATTCTCTGTTCCTCATAAAATAGGACATCTTTACTTTGATAAGGCTATGCTTGATTTAGGTGCTTCCATTAATGTTATGACTAGATATGTTTATGACAAATTGAGCTTAGGAAAGTTAAAGAAAACCAGTGTAGTGCTTCAGTTAGCTGTTGGGAGCAGTATTCACCCAGATGGAGTATTAGAGGATGTCTTAGTCTAAGTGATTGAAATTATATTTCCTGCTGATTTTTATGTGATGAACATGGGTGATGCATGTCATAATATTTCTATCTTGCTTGGCAGGCTATTTTTGAAGACAGTTAGGACTAAAATTAACGTGCATGAAGGAACATTAACCACGGAATTTGATGATGAAGTGATTAAATTTAATATTTTTGATGCTATGAGATTCCTGGCCGATGTGAATTACGTGTATGCACTTGATGTTATCGCTGAGTTGCCCCAAGATATTTATGACTTATCCAATGAAGATGAATTTTTGACTGTGCTTACTAAGAGTTTTGATCATGTTAAGTTTCGAAGAGTGCCCTACCAGATTAATGATGATCTAGTGGAAGAGATCCAACTAGAGGATCCAGGAGCTGCATGAAGTCGAGCCAACGCCTATAAACAAAGGCGCTGGTTGGGAGGCAACCCAACGTTTCTAGGGAAGTACCTATTTAATTTTGCTTTTATTTTCATTATTTCGATCTTTTTGCATGCAATAGGGACAATGCATGAATTAAGTGTGGGGGGTCCATCCTGCATTTGATTCTTGCAGTATTTATGCTTGGGAAAAAAAATCGAAAAAAAATTTTTTTTTCTTATAAATAATGCATGATATGAGTTTATGCAAGGCTTGCTTGCTTAAAATTTTTTTTTTCCTAGCTATTTATAGTTTATTCTTCTATGAGTAAAAACTTCTAAGCATGCTAGCTATTTTTTGGAGAAATTTGAGATGATCCTCGTATATCTCCTTAATGAGGAACTGTCATGATTATTCATCTTATTTGGTCATGTATTATATCCGCTTCAGAGGTAATAAAATGATCTAGTCTGTTTCCCAGACTATTGAATTGGTAGAATAATTCGGGGAAAAAAAAAAAGTGTCAAGGTTGAGAATGAGAAGTACCCCTTTGAGGCATGTGCTATTGGGTGCTACCCTTTGAGGCAATACTGCCACTGGAAAGCTTACTTCCCATACTAGTGAATCACTAAAATAAATAAAAATAATGACGAAAATAAAATATTTGCTCCAGCACCACTATTCGGGTGAGTGTGAGATAGGGAGTGCTTAATTTCTAAGACCCTATATGGGCCTCGAATATGTTCGCAAGTAGAGTTAAAAAAAAAAAATAGAAGAAGAACCAGAAAATAGTACAAGGAAAGTTAGAATTAGTTCAATGAGTTATTCTACCTAGTTCAATTGTCTCTATAGCTATACCATACTTAAATTTTTCTATCATAAACTTTGTAGACCTCTTGATCAGTGTATGCATATTTAAAAAGATGAATAATTATTGACGTTGTTATTTCATTAAGGAAATGTTGTGAGGTTTGTGAATAAACCCTTTGATGGTAGTTGAATGTCGAGCAGTTATTCACTTATTGGAGGAAAAATTAATTAATATTCAATAAAATTATTTTTAAAACAAGCCAATGCCTAGTGTGAAATATCATACTTATACCTGACTTTATAACAAAGAAAGAAGTGTTAGTTTTTAGGTCGAGTCTAAGATTTCTTTGCACGAGGACGTCCAAAGTCTTAGTGTGGGGGAATTTGTTAAGCTAAAAATCATGCATGATTTTAATAATTCTTTTTGATTATATTATATATATTATTGTATCTAATTTACTTTATTTTATATATTTTTCAGGTTAGGCATTAATAAAACAAAAAGCGAAGAGAAGATGGCGAAGTTCGGATCTTACACGCTTGGCTATAAAGACGGTCCAAAAATAATAATTTATGCAAAATATTATTTTCATAATTTTTTATTTGGGCTAGGGTTACAAGAGTTGAAGAGAAGGTAGAAGACTTGTGAGAGAAGGAGTCTAAGGAAAAGGAAAAAAAAAAAACCTACGAGCTAAACCCTACCTCACCCTCTTCATCTACTCACCATATAAACCCCACGCATGCTTCCCCCAAACAATCATCATCATCATGCCTCACAGCCAGCACCATCAACGCCCCTTCTTCTCCTCACCATAAATCATCATCACCCATCATCTCACCTCTCCCTCCTTCTTCTTCTTCTTTCAATCACACTCAAACGCCTAAACCCATCTTCATCATCTTCAAAATCAGTCTCCATCAAGCCAAGCCCAACGCTTCTACCTCACGATCATCATCATCTCCCAACGATCATCATCAAACCTCACGGCCATCATTCTTCACGGCACTTCATCAAATTAGTAGGGTTGTTTTATTTGTTTATTTTTTTTTTTAACATTTGTTTTTTTTTGTCTTGTTTAGATTATTGTTAAACATGGATTATTTGGATGAATTTTGTGATTTAATTATTAATATGAGTGTAATTTTCTACTGCTTAGTATAATCTATTTGAAACCAAGTTAAATTAATTATTTTGAAACAAGTTTCATGCTTCATTGTCTAGTTGATTTATATTCATGATTCTATAGCGATTATTATTCACCGCTCATGATATCCGTATTGTATTAAGTAGAATGTATGCTAGTTAGTTTAATACGAATTCAGATGATAGTTTAAAGGGCTTTAATAAATAAAAGTTATCCTCTTTTAAGCACTAGTATTACCCTAATTAATCATGGATGGTTCAAACCCATCTCTTTTAATTAGCTAATCGTTATGAATCTTTGTTAAATCGATTTGCAGGTAAATTGGTTACAAAGTATTAGATGATGTTTTTCTAATATGTAATACTCTATTTTGAATAAATTCTTGCGCTGGTGTAAGGGTTATCAAATTAGTAGGGTTTAAATTAGAGCTGGACCTAATTAAACTACAATTTTCAGATTTGATTTATATTCTGTTTTATCATTTAATTATCGGTTTGTTAGAAATTAGACTAAAACTAGTTCCTTTTGTTTTTTTTCAAATTGTTACCGATCCTAGGGTTTATATCTTGTCCTAATCTGCCTCTATTTGATTTCGGAATTGTTGGAAATTATTTTATAATTTTTCAAAATTATTTCGTGAATTGGATATGTGTAGGTTTTTGGTTCAATAAAATCTGAAAATTGCATTTTTAATATTAAGTTCATGTTTCTTAGGTGTATTGAGTCTAGAAAATTATATCCTTAAATTAGGGTAATTCTGTTAATTACTTTTGTAATTATACTAGGGCAGTTTATTTATTTTCTAATTTCAGATATAGTTTTCTATTATATTCTTCTGCAGTAATTTTCTGTTTTAATTTTTCTGAAATTAATTAGATAAAATTTTGGAGTTACAAGCTTGCAAACTTGAAGAATATTAGTTTAGGTTACTGTTTGTGATTTTTTCAATATTAAATTTCTGTTTGTTATTTTCTATTTCACTTTTTAGTTGATTATTGTATTATTATTCTGTTTTTAGTTTTCTAGATAATTTAGGATAGCTATTTACTGTTTTATTTTCAGAATTAAATTTAAAATATTTAGAAGTAATATTGAGAATTTTTCTAGATTTTTATTTATTAAATTGATTTATTTTAGAATTACAAAGAGTAAAAACAATAAGTTAGAGCAGTAAAATCATTTAGAATTAAACTAACCTTTCGACATAATCTTTCCTCGTGGGACCGATCCCTACTTTCCTATGCTATAAAAATGATTTATAAATCGAAGTAGTGGTTATATTTGTAACTCCACGGCCAACTTTACAAATTTTGTCGCCGTTGTCGGGGAAAGAAAATTAAATTGCTGGTTTGCTTATATTTAATTTTACTACTTTCATTGCTTTGTTTTAGCTCTAATATTTTCATTTATTTGTAGATTTCCCATAATGTATGAGATTAAGGAGTGGTGAGAAAATTGGAGAGGACGAGGAGCAAACATTGAAAGCTAAAAATAAAGAGAGTTGTCCTAACCCAGTAAATCTTAAGATTAAAAAGGTAAGAATGTCCACTCTTCGGGAACTTGCCGCCCCTAACCTAGAAACCCAACCCATGTCCATTACTTATGTTGCATTAGATAAACCTCTAAAACTAAACTCCGGATTCATCAATCTGCTGCCTAAGTTTCATGGATTAGCTGGAGAGGACCCATACCGTCATATTAGTAAATTCCTTATTGCTTGCTCTACTATGGTGCTTGAGGGGATTCCTGAAGACCAAATTAGGTTGGGAACCTTTCCTTTTTATTTGCTTGGTAATGCTAAAGATTGGTTGCATTACCTGCCTGTTGGATCTTTCTCTACATGGACTGCATTGCATAAATCATTTTTAGAGAAATTTTTTCCAGCATCCCGAATTGGATCTATTAGGAAGGATATATGTGGTATTAAACAAAGGAATGGGGAAATTTTTTGTGACTACTTGCAAAGATTCAATAAATTGTGTGCTAGTTGTCCCCAACATCAAATAACTGAACAGTTGTTTATTCAATATTTTTACGAGGGTTTGCTTCCTATGGATCGTAATATGGTTGATGCTGCTAGTGGGGGGCTCTAGTTAATAAAACTCCAGCAGAGACTAGAAACTTATTCAATCTAATTGCCCAAAATACTCAGTAGTTTGGTGCTAGGGAGTCATAAATTAAAAAGGTTAATGAGATTGGTTCTAACTCATCTGTAGAGAGTCAGTTATCCCACGTTACTGCTATGTTAAATAAGATTATTATTGGAGGAGTTCAAAAAGCAGTCATATGTGGCATTTGTTGTCTAGAGGGGCATCCTGCTGATGCATGTCCTACGCTTTAAGAGGGAAATGTTAATGCTGTATATTCTAACCAAGGTCAAAGGAGGTATGATCCATATTCTAACACCTATAATAAAGGATGGAGAGACCACCCTAACCTTAGGTATGGCACTAAAATCGATCCACCTGGTTTTGATCAAACATCTCGTCAACTTTCTAATCGAGATAGGATCAACTTCCTACTAGAACAAGTACTTGAGAACATGGATGATAGGTTCTTAATTTTGGAGACAACTCTTAAGCAGGTTCAAGAGAGACAGACTGCAACTAAGATCATAGTTAGCAACATGCAGGCTCAAATGCAAAATAGGTTACCATCTCAGCCTTACCCTAACCCTAAGGAGAATGTTAGTGCCATAACGCTTAGTAGTGGAAAAGAGTTACAAGAGCCTAGGCAGAGTAAAGAGGTTGAGCTTGAGTTAGAGGTCAAAGAAGGTGAACCAGAGTTAGATATAGATTCTAATCAAACTGCTAGGGAGATAGGAGAGAAGAAAACAGAACCTTATAAGCCAATTCTACCCTTTCCTAGTAGATTTCAAAGCCCTACTTCTAAGATGAATGAGGCTAACCAAGAGACCTTAGAGACATTAAAGAAGGCAGAAATCAACGTACCTCTCCTTGTTGCTATTGAACAGGTGCCTCGTTATGCTAAGTTCTTGAAAGAATTATGTACCACTAAAAGAAAGTTAGTTGGGAATGAAAAGGTAAATGGGGGGAAAATGTGTCTGCAGTTTTTCAAAGGAAACTTCGCCCTAAGTGCAAAGACTTAGGTGTGTTCTCTATTCCTTGTAAAATAAGACATCTTTACTTTGATAAGGCTATGCTTGATTTGGATGCCTCCATTAATGTTATGACTAGATCTGTTTATGACAAATTGAACTTTGAAAAGTTAAAGAAAACTGGTGTAGTGCTTCAGTTAGCTGATGGGAGCAGTATTCACCCAGGTGGAGTGTTAGAGGATGTCTTAGTCCAAGTGAATGAACTTGTGTTTCCGACTGATTTTTATGTGATGAACATGGATGATGCATGTCATGATATTCCCATCTTGCTTGGCAGGCCATTTTCGAAAACAGTTAGGACTAAAATTAACGTGCATGAAGGAACAATAACCATGGAATTTGATGGTGAAGTGATTACATTTAATATTTTTAATGCTATGAGATTCCCTGCCGATGTGAATTACGTGTATGCACTTAATGTTATCGCTGAGTTGCCCCAAGATATTTATGACTTATCCAATGAAGATGAATTTTTGACTGTGCTTACTGAGAGTTTTGATCATGCTAAATTTCGAAGAGTGCCTTACCAGATTAATGGTGATCTAGTGGAAGAGATCCAACTAGAGGATCCAGGAGCTTCATGAAGTCGAGCCAACGACAATAAATAAAAGCGTTGGTTGGGAGGCAACCCAATGTTTCTAGGGAAGTACCCATTTAATTTTGCTTTTATTTTCATTATTTCTATCTTTTTGTATGCATTAGGGACAAGGCATGAATTAAGTGTGGGGGGTGCATCCTGCATTTGATTCTTGCAGTATTTATTCTCGGAAAAAAAAATCGAAAAAAATTTCTTTTCTTATAAATAATGCATGGTATGAGTTTATGCATGGCTTGCTTATTTAAATTTTTTTTTTCTTAGTTATTTATAGTTTATCCTTCTATGAGTGAAGACTTCTAAGCATGCTAGCTACCTTTCAGAGAAGTTTGAGATGATCCTCATATATCTCTTTAATGAGAAACTGTCATGATTATTCATCTTATTTGGTCAAGTATTATATCCGCTTCAGAGGTAATAAAATGATCTAATCCATTTCCTAGACTATTGAATTAGTAGAATAACTTGAAAAAAAAAAAGAAAAAAAAGTGTCAACGTTAGAAATGAGAAGTACTCCTTTGAGGCATGCGCTACTGGGTGCTACCTTTTGAGGCAATACTGCTAATGGAAAGCTTACTTTCCACACTAGTGAGTCACTAAAATAAATAAAAATAATGATGAAAATAAAATGTTTACTCCAACACCTCTATTCGGGTGAGTGTGAGATAGGGAGTGTTTAATTTCTAAGA
>NCQV01017713.1:0-18947 GCA_002740545.1 Lophocereus schottii | reverse complement strand
TAAGTATCAGTAATTTCTTTGCCTTGGAAAAATTTAGATCCTACTTGATTAATTCTGAAGTCATTACTTTCACAGATCACGCTACTTTGAAACATTTAGCGAAGAAATCTGACTCTAGACCCCGACTCATCCGATGGGTCCCCCTTCTTCAAGCGTTTGATTTGGAAATCAAAGATAACATAGGGTTGGAAAATGTGGTTGCTGATCATCTATCTCATTTAGACCCGCAGGCCACTCCTAGCAAAGAGCTTCCCATTAATGATTCTTTCCCCGATGAGTAGTTATTCGCTATATCCTAATAAGCTACCCCATGGTATACTGATATGGTGAACTTCAAGGTGTGTGGTGTATGACCTCTAGGATTGTCCTGCCAACAAAGAAAGAAGTTCTTTATAGATGCCAAACACTATATATGGGAAGAATCATTTCTTTACAAGCTATGTGGAGATGGGATTTATAGAAGGTGCTTACCTGAAGAGGAGGTCCATAGTATCTTGCACCGTTGCCATGCTTCAACTTACGGTGACCATTTTGGACCAGATAAAATGATTGCGAAAGTACTCCAAGCAGGCTTCTATTAGCCCACGCTCTTTAAAGATGCAAGTTTAAGGCCCACGTACTCTATATTCCGTTAAGTTGTTCGTAATGCCTTTTTTGCGTTATAAAAATCGTATTTCATTAGCGATATAAGCTAAAATTATTTTCTAAGTGCCTATGTGAACGTTGATTTTACTAAAAAGAATATTTTTGTCGCCAATAATAGTATTATTATTATTAGTTTTGAAAGTCCTTCAATGATTCCTAATAAGCGCTATTAATGGTTACTAACGAGTATTAAATCGATTAGGAACCCGAATATGATTAGGTTGTCAACCTTAGAAGTAGTTCGATGTTTATTAAATCGAACTTGGCTATATTTAGGAACGAGTAACCGATGAAGTATTATTATCAATTTGGGTTTAGAATACAGGTTACGAATTAGACTAGCGATATCGATTATTAACCGGCTTGGGACAAAAAAAATAGAAGAGGGGCATTCTTGTAATTTTGCTCGCCCCTTCTTTCCTCCTTTCCGTCGTGACCCCCCAACCCGATAACCTGTCTCTCTCTCCTCTCCCCTCTGGTTCTCATCTTCCTCCTCTAATCTCGTCCATACCAGCGCCCCTCAAGCTCGAATTTGCAGAGGATTTTCGCCACTTTTAGCTACAAAATTTCCGCATTCGACCTCCCCCATAAACTAGCCACCGTTTGGCATTGAAATTGGGCAGAACCGGGAAGAACCCATCATATTTTGGTGGGTTGGGGGCGCAAAATTGAAGCTCAAATGCATGCCCAGGTAAGGCCATGCAAATTAGCTTCTAGTTGCTTTCAATCTCATATAATTTGGGATGAAAATTCGTATCTGCAAACACTCAATTCAACATCAAGTTGATAACTAAAATTTAGGCTTGTTTAGGGCTCGAATTGGCGGACTTTGGGCATGGGTTGGTGCTGCTTGCGTGACCAGAGGGCAAGGTCGGGGTTTGCAGTCGTTCGAAGTACCCTAAAGTCGGGCCCACAGCCGTGAATTGAACCTCCACGTTGGCTTCAACGTGAGGGTCCTTTCCTCCTAAATTACTACTATTTTCAATGAATTTAATCGAATTAACTAGTGCATGTTAATTTTGAGGATTGAACTCAGTTTGGGGAAACTCAGAGTTGAGATCGAGAAATTATTAACATGGTATTGATTTTGGGATTAATTGTATAACAAATTGATGCTGAATGTTAGTAATGTGACAATTTGGAGAATTGCTTAACAAATAGAATCTTATCATGGCACTGTCAATTTATCATATTATTGTTTAAGTTGTGTTGAAGCTTAAGGAAGCTTCTCAGGCATATTAAGGCACTAATAAAGCATGCTAAATTCTGTTTAAGATTGTTTATGAGCATACTATGCTTTTACATGATGCAGTAGTGAATTATTGGTTTGTTTATGATACTATTAAGCCGAGTTGGAATTTAGATAACTCGAGGTGGAACTATTGAGTGGTTTGAGATTCTTGTGGTCGATGTTGTGTGAGGAGAGTGATAGGATTGTGAATTGCGGCAATCGTGTGGATTGCGAGGCCATGTGTGGCTTAATGAGTTGTGATATGAAGTGTATGAATGTGCTATGTGTGAACCCTTTTCCCCCAATATGCTACATAACGTTATGTGATTAATACTTGAAACTTTAGGCGTCTTTAAATAGAAAAGGTCGTTTAGAAAGTTTGTTTTACACGTTTGAAAATACTTTTATGTTCGTCAGTTGTTTATTCACATGTTAGGATGTCTAAAGTGTAAAAACATCCTAAACCATCAAACTGCTTAGTCAGTGACTCGTCTGAATAGTCAATAGGTTTAGGAAGTTCAAAAGCAAATTAAAAGTGAGTTTGAAAAAGTTTTTAAGCCAATGGTTTAGGTATGACCCCTCCTCGTGTTTAAAAGAATTTAAAAGACCCGAAAAGTGCATCTTAAGGTGCTAATTATGAAGCTTAGCTTATTTGCATGTTTTTTGCTTACTTAAGTCTCTATTGAGTTTTGATTAAAGAGCTAGTAAGTCCATAATGACTTTATGAAGTATTTCTGCTGAAAATATAGAAAGAAACCTTAAATTGCCTTATAAACGGGCCAAGTACTTTAAGTTTTTAAATAGTAGCAAGCTTGGGAATGTTTAAGCCTTTAGTTTATTTATGCACCCTTCTTGAGTTTTAAGAGGAATTGAAACGAGTTATAGAATGACAACTGAAGTTTTTATTACGAATCTAATTTGAGTTACACACTAACTAAGCATTTTGACTAAAGTTTTGAATAATAATGAGCTTGAAGCAATCGAAGGTCTTAATTCACTTAAGCACCTTTCTTTGAGTTAAAAGGGAATTTTCAAACGAATCTAGCTTGCATTTATTGCTAACTAAGTACTTAAGTCTCAAATGGGTTTCGATTTCGAACTTAGTTTGAATTAAACGTTAACTAAGCACGTTATGTCTCAAACGAGTTTTGATCTACGATTTGGCAAACGTATTACGTTTAAAAGAAGCTTTTAGCCTAAAAAGTGAAGTCGTTTTATGAGTTAGCAATTGTTTCACATTTATAAGAAGCTTTAAAATTGAAAACGAAGTCGTTTTACGATTTAGCAAGCTTATTACGTTTATATGAATCTTCTAAGTTGAAAACGAAGTCGTTTTACGATTTAGCATCCTTATTACATTCATATGAAGCTTCTATGTTGAAAACAAACTCGTTTTACGATTTAGAAACCTTATTACATTGATATGAAGCTTCTAAGTTGAAAACGAAATTGTTTTACGATTTAGCAACCATATTACGTTTATATGAAGCTTTTAAGTTGAAAACGATGTCGTTTTACGATTTAGCAACCTTATTACTTTTATACGAAGCTTTCAAGTTAGAAACGAAGTTGTTTTCTGATTTAGCAACCTTATTACATTTATACGAAGCATTTAAGTTAGAAACTAAGTCCTTTTACAATTTAGTAAACAGTTTACGTTTATAAGAAGCTTTTAAGTTATTTACGAAGTCGATTTACGAGTTAGCAAACTTATTCCGTTTATACGAAGTTTTTAAGCCAAAAGCGAATGAACTATAAATATTTCAAAAGGTTATGGTCGTTTTATTTAAAAACAAGATTTCAGCGAGGTAAGCATCTGAAGAAGAGAAATGTAATGCGATTTTAAAGGCCATGAAAGTGCTAGGCAAGTGGCCAGACCTTGAGGGTGGGAACTGGACGCAAAGATGGCGTAAACTGTTTTCCCCTATGGTAATGTTGGGTGCTGGACCCAAAGATGGCGTGAGCTGTTCTCGGGAGCTGGACTTAAGATATGATTATCTTGGTGCGAGCTGTTCCTTAATGTGTGACGTGTATGTAAACCTTGAGGGGGACTAGACTCAGGATATGATTATCCTAGTGTGAGCTGTTACCCCATAGAGGACAGTATCAAGGTTAGAGTCACTCTGCTAAGACGCATTTTGGCCAAAAGTTAAGTACATATACCCCGGGGATAACGTAGATTAAGAGTGATGATCTCACTTAACGGCGGTGTTGACGTCCCCTAGCCAGCACAATAAGATGTTTCTATGTTATAAGTAAGTTTTTGATAAAAAGCAGATTTGGCTTTTTTCCATTCTAAGCAGTTCAGAAAAGAAAAGAAGTTCTTTCAAAGGGATACGAGCCTTAAGAGGCCAAGTAAATTGTTTTTTTTAAGAAAAGAAGAAAGCTTCCGAATGTACGTAACCTAAATATGTTCCATGAATGTGCTCTGAATATAGTTTAAAGGAGATTTCAAATAAAGTATAGTTAGATCCTAGTAATGAATCCTACCCTCAAGCTTTCAATATGCATATTTAATGAAAGAATGTTTCTTGCCAAATCTTTCTTACCAGTTTAGATGTTTTGAGAACTTTTAAAAAGAATTGTAAGCTTTAAAGGAGTTTGTGTGGATTATAAACCATTCTTGGTATTTATCAAAAGTCACTATATTTTCAAAAGTTAGTTTGAAGGCCTTTATATAAAATCCTTGTTGGCTACTTATTTATGTGCCTGAATACTTGCTAGTAGGGAAGTCTGGTCAATGAGGGCCTAGAATCGAATTGAATGTTAGAAAGAAGTCTTAATGGGCCTGATCTTTCCTTGGGGATTATGATTGCCTAATATGATAGTAATGCATGAATGCGTGATATATGGCTATTATTAGTGTTATTGCCTGCAACTGTTTTGGGTTTAAAGGAGTAGGGGAATTCTCACTGAGCATGTGGTTGCTCATCCCTTTATTACTCCCCTTTTTCCTAGGTTCAATTTGAGCAGGTATAAGAGATACTTTGAAGTTGTTTTGATGCTAACCCCTCATAAGTCTCTGCCAGCTTTGGAAGTATTCGATATACCACGTTGTAAATTTTTAAGTTATCGTTGTATGTGAAACCATGTGGCCGGCTCTGTACCTGTATATGTAGCTTTCTAACCCTTGTTTTAGTTGTTAGATCATTAGTGATCTGGGCGAGTGGCCCAAGGCAGTGAACTTGGGTTATTTTAGCAAATGTTACACCCTGTCCCTAGTTTACAGGTGCCCTTAGCTGAGCTAAGACCCTCAAATGTTGCTAAAACAGGGGAAACTCTGGCAGTTTTCTTTTAGAATGACTATCTAAATGCTAACTCGAACCCTCGATCTTCAAGAGCCTTAAGGATTTCCCTGATGATTGGGTATACGTATGCAACATTTCATAACCTGTTCCTTAAAAACTATTTGCTATACCAACAGTACCTGTAGAGATTGAGTTGTGATAGTGCAAGGGAGAACACTCCCTGATGATTGGGTTCAAATGGAAATTCAAGGATGGGATGCTATTGTGAAGGCAGAATGAATAACTAAGCATAAAGTGACTTGGATTGTGAAAGCAATGCGGGTGAAGTAACTCCATTAATTCCTCCAAGTAAGCAATTTCGAGGACGAAATTCTTTGAAAGGGGGCAGAGTGTAAGGCCCGCATACTTTATATTCCGTTAAGTTATTTGTAATTTATTAGCGATATAAGCTAAAATTATTTTCTAAGTGCCTATGTGAACGTTGATTTTGCTAAAAAGAATATTTTTGCCGCCAATAATAATATTATTATTAGTAGTTTTGAAAGTCCTTCAATGATTCCTAATAAGCGCTATTAATGGTTATTAACGAGTATTAAATCGATTAGGAACCCGAATACGATTAGGTTGTCAACCTTAAAAGTAGTTCGATGTTTATTAAATCAAACTTGGCTGTATTTGGGAATGAGTAACTGCAGTATATTATCAATTTGGGTTTAGAATACGAGTTATGAATTAGACCAACGATATTGATTATTAACCAGCTTGAGACAAAAAAAATAGAAGAGGGGCATTCTTGTAATTTCAGTAGTCCCTTCTGCTTTCCTTCTTCTCGTCGTAACCCCCAAACTCGATAGCTCGTCTCTCTCTCCTCTCCACTCTGGTTCTTATCTTCCTCATCTAATCTCGTCCATACCCGCGACCCTCAAGCTCGAATTTGCAGAGAATTTTTGCCATTTTTAGCTACCAAATTCCCCCATTCGACCTCCCCCATAAACTAGCCTCCGTTTGGTGCTGAAATAGGGTAGAACCGGGAATAACCCACCATGTTTCGGTGGGTTGGGGGCGCTGAATTGAAGATCGAATGCGTGCCCAGGTAAGGCCATGCAAAATAGCTTTTAGTTGCTTTCAATCTCTTATAAATTGGGATGAAAATTCGTATCTACAAACACTCAATTCAACATCAAGTTGATAACCGAAATTTAGGCTTGTTTACGGCTCGAATTGGTGAAGTTTAGGCGTGGGTTGGTGCTGCTTGCGTGACCAGAGGGCAAGGTCGAGGTTTACAGTCGTTCGGAGCACCCTAAAGTCGAGCCCACAGCCGTGAATCGAACCTCTAGCTTGGGTTCAAGGTGAGGGTCCTTTCCTCCTAAATTACTACTACTTTCAACGAATTTAATCAAATTAGCTAGTGCATGTTAATTTTGAGGATTGAACTCAGTTTGGGGAAACTTAGAGTTGAGATCGAGGAATTATTAACATGGTACTCATTTTGGGATTAATTGTATGACAAATTGATGCTGAATGTTAGTAATCTGACAATTTGGAGAATTGCTTAACAAATAGAATGTTATCATGGCACTGTAAATTCATCATATTGTTGTTCAAGTTGTGTTGAAGCTTAAGGATGTTTCTCGGGCATATTAAGGCACTAATAAGGCGTGCTAAATTCTATTTAAGATTATTGATGACCATACTATGCTTTTGTAAGATGCATTAGTGAATTAATGGTTTGTTTATGATATTATTAAACTGAGTTGGAAGTTGGATGGCTCAAGGTGGAACTATTGAGTGGTTTGAGGTTCTTGTGGCCGGTGTTGTGTGAAGAGGGAGATAGGGTTGTGAATTGTCGCAATCGTGTGGATTGCGAAGCCATGTGTGACTTAATGAGTTGTGATATGAAGTGTATAAATGTGCTATGTGTGAACCCTTTTCCCCCTGATATGCTACATGACAGTATGTGATTAATTCTTCAAACTTTAGACGTCTTTACAAAGAAAAGGTCGTTTAGAAAGTTTGTTTTACACGTTTGAAAATACTTTTATGTTTGTCAGTTGTTTATTTGCATGTTAGGATGTCTAAAGTGTAAAAAGGTCTTAAACCATCGAACTGCCCAGTTAGTAACTCGACTGAATAGTCAACAGGTTTAGAAAGTTCAAAAGCAAACTAAAAGTCAGTTCGAAAAATTTTTTGAGGCATTGGTTCAGGTGTGACCCCTCCTCGTGTTTAAAAGAATTTAAAAGACCCGAAAAAGAGCATCTTGAGCTGCTAATTATAAAGCTTAGCTTATTTGGATGTTATTTGCTTACTTAAGTCTCTATTGAGTTTCGATTAAAGATCTAGTAAGTCCATAATGACTTTAAGAAGCATTTCTATTGAAAATATAGAAAGAAACCCTAAATTGCCTTGTAAACGAGCCAAGTACTTTAAGCTTTTGAATAGTAGCAAGTTTGGGAACGTTTAAGCCTTTAGTTTATTTATGCACCCTTCTTGAGTTTTAAAAGGAATTGAAACAAGTTATAGAATGACAACTGAAGTTTTTATTACGAATCTAATTTGAGTTACACGCTAACTAAGTATTTTGAGTTAAGTTTTGAATGATAATGAGCTTGAAGCGATCGAAGGTCTTAATTCACTTAAGCGCCTCTCTTTGAGTTAAAAGGGAATTTTCAAACGAATCTAGCTTGCTTTATTGCTAACTAAGTACTTAAGTCTCAAATGGGTTTTGATTTCGAACTTAGCTTGAATTAAACGTTAACTAAGCACGTTATGTCTCAAACGAGTTTCGATCTACGATTTGGCAAACGTATTACATTTAAAAGAAGCTTTTAACCTAAAAAGTGAAGTCGTTCCATGAGTTAGCAATCGTTTTATATTTATAAGAAGCTTTTAAGTTGAAAACGAAGTCGCTTTACAATTTAGCAATCTTATTACGTTTATATAAAGCTTCTAAGTTTAAAACTAAGTCGTTTTACAATTTAACAACCTTATTACGTTGATATGAAGCCTGTAAGCTGAAAACAAAGTCGTTTTACAATTTAGCAACCTTATTACGTTCACATGAAGCTTCTAGCTGAAAACGAAGTCGTTTTATGATTTAGCAACCTTATTACATTTATACGAAGCTTTCAAGTTAGAAACGAAGTCGTTTTATGATTTAGCAACTTCATTATGTTTATGCCAAGCTTTTAAGTTAGAAACTAAGTCGTTTTACGATTTAGTAAACATTTTACGTTTATAAGAAGCTTTTAAGTTATTTGCGAAGTCAATTTACGATTTAGCAAACTTATTCCATTTGTAAGAAGTTTTTAAGCCAAAAATAAATGAACTATAAACATTTCAAAAGGTTATGATCGTTTTGTTTAAAAATAAGATTTCAGCAAAGTAAGCATCCGAAGAAGAGAAATGTAATACAATTTTAAAGGCTATGAATGTGCCAGGGAAGTAGCCAGACCTTGAGGGTGGTAACTGGATGCAAAGATGGCGTGAGCTCTTTCCCCCTAAGGTAATATTGGTAGCTGGATGTAAAGATGGCGTGAGCTGTTCCCGGGAGTTGGACTCAAGATATGATTATCTTGGTGTGAGTTGTTCTCTAATGTGAGAAAACATTGAGGGGGGCTGGACTCAGGATATGATTATCTAGTGTAAGCTATTGCCCCACAGAGGACAGTATCGAGGTTAGAGTTACTCTACTAAGACGCGTTTTGGCCAAAGGTTAAGTACGTATACCCCGGGGATAACGTAGATTAAGAGTGACGATCTCACTTAAGGGCGGTGTTGATCTCTCCTAGCCAGCACAATAAGATGTTTTTATGTTATAAGTAAGTTCCTGATAAAAAGTAGATTTGGCTTTTTGCCATTCTAAGCAGTTTAGAAAAGAAAATAGGTTCTTTTAAAGGGATACGATCCCCAAGAGGCCAAATAAAGCGTTTTTTTTAAGAAAAGAAGAAAGCTTTCAAATGTTCGTAACCTACATATGTTCTATGAATGTGCTCTGAATATAGTTTAAAAGTGATTTCAAATGAAGTATAGTTACATCCTAGCAATGCATCTTACCTTCAAGCTTGTCAATATGCATATTCGATGAAAGAATGTTTCTTACCAAATCTTTCTTGCCAGTTTAGATGTTTCGAGAACTTTGAAAAGGAATTATAAGCTTTAAAGGAGTTTGTGTGGATTATAAACCATTCTTGGTATTTATCGAGAGTCACTATGTTTTCGAAAGGGAGTTTGAAGGCCTTTATATTCAATCCTTATTGCCTACTTGTTTATATGCTTGAATGCCTGCATGTGGGGAAGTTTGGTAAATGAGGGCCTAGAATCAAGTTGAATGTTAGAATAAAGTCTTAATGGGGGTGATCTTTCCTTGGGGATTATGATTGCCCAATGTGATAGTAAAGTATGAATGCGTGATATGTGGCTATTATTAGTATTATTGCCTACAATTGTTTTGGGTTTTAAGGAGTAGGGGAATTCTCACTGAGCGTGTGGTTGCTCATCTCTTTATTATTCCCCTTTTTCCCAGGTTCAATTTGAGCAGATATAAGAGATACTTTGAAGTTGTTTTGATACCGACCCCTTCGAAGTCTCTGCCAGCTTTGTAAGTGTTCGATCTACCACATTGTAAATTTTTAAGTAATCATTGTATGTGAAAGCATGTAGCTAGCTCTATACCTATATATGTAGCTTTCTAACCCTTGTTTTAGTTTTTAGATCATGAGTGATCCAGGCGAGTGGCCCCAGGCAGTTTGAGTTATTTTAGCAAATATTGCACCCTATCCCTAGTATACAGATACCCTTAGCTGAGCTAAGACCTTCAAATGTTGCTAAAACCGGGGAAACTCTAGTAGTTTTGCTTTAGAATGACTATCTAAATGATAATCCAAATCCTTGATTTTCAAGAGCCTTAAGGATTTCCCTCTAGGAAGTCCTGGCGATACAACTCTCCCTAATTTGGGGGCGTTACAACAAGAAAATTTGTCATGACTTGTGATAGATGTCAATGAACAAGAAACATTTCCAAGAGGCATGCGATGCCTGAAAGTAGGTAGAGTTATTTGATGTATGGGGATTGACTTTATGGGTCCTTTTCCTCATTCCCATAACAACATTTACATTCTTATAGCGGTTGACTGTGTTTCTAAGTGGGTGGAAGTCATTGCCTTCCCAATAAATTATTCAAAAGTTGTCCTTAAGTTTCTCAAGAAGAATATTTTCACAAGGTTTGGCACGCCAAGAGCTGTTCTAAATGATAATGGTACACATTTTTGCAACAAGCCTCTTGAGTTACTTTTAAAAAAATATGGGATATTTCATAAGATCGCTATACCTTACCATCCCCAAATGAGTGGGTAGGTGGAACTCTCAAACAGAGAATTGAAGAGCTTCCTGGAAAAAAATAGTGGATCGTTCCTGCAAAGATTGGGCCTTCAAGCTTGATGAAGCTCTTTGGGTAGACCGCGCCACTTATAAAACCCCTCTTGGTATCACTCCTTACCGGTTGGTGTTTGAGAAGCCTTGTCACTTGCCAGTAGATATGGAACATAAGGCATGCTGGGCTATGAAGATACTTAACTTTGATCTTCAGGCAGCAAGAGAACAAAGATTTTTTGGAAGCCTATGAGAGTTCGCGTATTTACGAAGAATGAACTAAGAAGTGGCACTATAAACATATTATGAAGAAGAGGTTTGAAAAAGGAGACGTCGCCTTATTATATAACTCCAGATTGAGATTGTTTCCAGGAAAACTGAAATCCTGATGGTTAGGACCATCTAAGGTCACCAAGGTTCAACCTAACGGAGTAGTTGAAATATGGAGTGAGTCCACTGGTGCATTCATAGTAAATAGACAATTATTAAAATCATATCTTGTGGGATAATCTATTGATAAAGTCAATGTCCATACACAATCTGATTTGGACCAAGTATAGAAGAAGGGTCAAACTCTTGACCTTAAAAGAGCACTTCTTAGGAGGCAACCCAAGCTCTTTTTCCTTTTTCTTTTCTTAGCTTTTATTTTTGCTATTTTTAGTTTGTCGGGAAAAAAAAAACAAAAACAAAAAAAACAAAACAAAACAAAAAAAATATGAATAAAATTTTAGCCACCACAGTTAGATCCCCAGAACCACGGCCATGGGGTGCCACCCAGGAAAACCAAAAAAAAAAAAAATAGAGGACCAACAGACGCTACAGTCAGACCGTGGTGAACCCAATGGTCCGTGGTGTACTGCTACGGCTCGTGGTCTAGGTTTTTGACTGCAGTGCCCACTCACCTTCCTCGCACTTCATCTTCAGCCTCTCGACACACACTCTCTCTCTACCTCTATTTTCTCTCTCTACACTCTCCGTACCTCAAACCTTCAATCTTCCTCATTTCTTCTCCATTTTCACTCAATTGCACCAAAATCATCCCCTTTCACTCAACCTTTCATCTTTCTCCATAAATTCCATCTCTTTCTTCTTCTTTTTCTTCAAATGCATCTTATACTCCACACCTATTTTTTTTCTTTGATCCTTTTCTTCTTCTTTTTACTTAATTTCTTCATTTTCTTCTTCAAATTTTCTTATTTAGGTTTTACATTTGGTTTTTATTTGGTTTTTTACAACAATGGCACCAACTAAGAGATAAAGGAGCTCTAAGGAGGTTGGATCTTCGAGTCAAGCACCACCTTAACCTCAAAGGACATCCCGGACCGCACGTGCTAGAGGTAACGTTCCTCACCCTTTTGATTTGACACATCCTATTCATATTGCTAGGTACAATTCCTTGAATCAATGTATAGTTGTAGCAACTAGATATTATGATAAGGATTTGTCAGCCCGGTTAGGAACGTTAGATGATATTAGATGGTCATTTGCAAAAGGTGGTATGGGACACTTTTTAGAACTTAAAGAGCATACATATCCGGACTTGACCCTAGAATTCTTAAGTACATTCCATGTAGAGGTCACCAGAGGGGCTCAATGTCAAGTCGGATATATATCGTTTTATTTACAGGATCAATTGTATGAACTAAACTTAGGTACCTTCAACAATATTTTTGATTTTCTACCTAACATGGATTTATCAAACCGCTAAGTCCCCCGCGAATTCAACCCGAATGTATTTTGGGTTGAACTTTAAGGGAGTGTTAGGTACAACACCAGTTCATCAAAGTGCACATATCTTAGAAACCCTTGCGTTAGAGTAGCCCAACGTATTTTGGCTTGTTCCCTTTTTGCTCGGGACGATAGTCTGAATGTCCTGAGATTGTTTGAGTTGTACTTTTTGTCCTATATGCTTAATGGAGTCCTGCTTAACCCATGTTCCTTTTTAGCCAAGCAATTACATAGTACTGCTGTTAGCACTGAAGACAGGATAGTCATAGATGGGATTATGACTACTATTGCTAGATTTTTAGCAGTTAAGCCCAATCTTGAGGATAGAGTTTCCGAGGTTCGAGTGACTTGATCAAACTACTTTTGAAATTATGAACTTTTGTAAAGTTGAGGCTAGCCGTTTATGTTGGATTTACCGCAGGGATCGATTTTTGCCATTTCTCAATGTCGATCAAACCACTCTACTTCACCGGGCTAGCCTTTATTTGGTACCTGGGGATGAGGAGGTTGTTTGACCCGTGCCCTATCATCCAGCCCCTCATTCTAGTCAAGTCAGGCCTAGTTTTGAGACACCCTTAGATCAATTCAAGAGGAGCAAGTTCCCTCCAAGCATTTGTTACTTCTGAGAACGCCGCTCTTCGAGACTTTGTCCAAGAATGCCACGGTGAGCTTTATGGGTGGCTTGCTTCCTAGACACAATATTTACAAAACTATAGGGCATGTCTAGAAACCTGGCGGGATCGGCGTATCTCTTATGGCCAACCACCCAATCCTCTGCCACAACCCCTTTTCTAAATGCTATGTGCTACCCCCAACCCTTCCCTTTTTCTATTGTATGCCCATATTGAGGGCAATGTGTGATTCAAGCATGGGGGCGTTAGTTGTTATATTTGGCGTCAGATGCCTATTTTCAGTGTGGTGTGATTCTGCTTTGTATATGTAGTTAATGGTAGTTTTTGTATTTTTTGATTTAGTATTTAGTTTTGTTTAGTAGTACACCTAGTTTTCTTTTCATTTTAGGTTGCATTTTAGTTTTTCTTTTATTAGTTTCCTTTACATTTTAAGTTTGCATTGTTATTAGGAGCATGCATGAAAAAACACAAAAAAAAAACACAAAATAAAAATTAAAAGAGAAAAAAATCCTCTGATGATGACCTTTCTAGATTTGATAGATTTCTTTGGTAGTTTGATCCTTTAATTCACCCAAATTGTGCATAAAATGTTTGCGAATGAGTTTTTGAAATGATCTCCATGTGTTTGACCACATGTTTGATGCAAATTGATTTATCTCATGAGTCTTTTTATAATTTTTGGCGTATGTTTACTAGTGAGCTAGTTTTGACCTTAGTAGATGTCCCATGAGATTTTGAGCTTTGAGAGGCTATTCACCATTAGTCTCATATTTTTTTTCATGTGTGACTCTTCCTTGATGTCATTTCTCTAGAACTTGCTTTGATTCTCATTCAAAATCACATTCTGTATATGCATTTAGGCGATATGATTGAGGCAATTTATTTTTGATTTGTTAAAACCCACGGCCAAATAGCCATCTTTGTGTGTATTATATCCCTAGCTAGTCCCTTTGAGCCTATATATGTTTTTCTTGATTTGAACCTCTTGTTATAGCCCATGGATAAATACTTGTCTTATCTTTAAGCTAAGACTAGAGGAGTGCTTCATTCTTTTACACCGTGGGGCACTAGTGAGGTGGATTGTTATCTTTTAGTGAATTTTGGCTGTTTGGTGAAGGGATGTGAAATTTTGATAAATCCCTTATTTTATTGTACAAAGTTTGGAGAAGAGTTGGAATTTAAAATTCGTTATGGATCTCCTCTCAGCTGTCCTTTTTGAAAAGAAAAAGAAAGAAAGGATAAAAAAAAGGAACAGAAAAGAAATAAGGAAAAAAATAAAGAAAAAAAAGAAAGAAAGTGTTAGCCTTGGTGGGATGGTAAGTTATTTATAACTTTCAACTCTTTCTCTCCTCAATTTAGGATTTATTTTGTTGATAAATTGCAATGATTCAAGAAGGATGTAGTGTGATGCATTGGAATTGCTTAGCTCTTACTCTTTGCCTTCTAGCTCCTCATTTCCGGAACATTTGTTCTCCTCTTACTTTATCCATGGCCCCATTACAACCCTATGAAAATCTTCATGATTGTCTAGTGTGTTTGCATTTTAGCAATAGTAAATTTGAGAGTCTTGTCAAGCCTATGAAGATTTGAGTCTAAGGAATGAAAATTAAGAGAACCTTCATTATTATTAAACACAAGAGTGATAAGAGTCACATAACTAAAGAGAGGTTCTACCGGCCTTGCTAGCCTTGCTTGTTTCATGCACTGGAATGACTATATTTGACAATTTGGGAAGAGTGGTTCAAGTTTCACATTATGGTCTGTAAAAATCATAAATTTCATTCCTAAAATTGTTTATTAACAATTTTTGCATCTTTTTGGGCTACCTTTAGATAAACTTTGCCATTTGAATGTTGCATATGTCTATCCTGAGCAGGTTATATATAATTTTATTTTTAGTGTTGCTTGAGGACAAACAACAATTTAAGTATGGGGGATTCTGATAAGTACTTAATGTATACATCATTTTAAGGCTATTTTGCTGCATTTTCAGAAGAATTATGTGCTTAGTGTTATTATTTATACTCCTATTCTCGATTTATGCTTGGATATAGTTGTTTGATGTGTTTTGAGGGACTTTAAGCCATTTTGCCCAGCATTTGACCAAAAATAGATGTAGTTTGACCTCCCTCATAGAGACCTATGCCCGTGGAGCAAGAATAGAGCAGAAAGTCAGTTCTAGCACAGACCATAGTTGGACCGTGGTACCTGCCATAGACTGTGTTGAGCTTGAAATTGCTGCCTCTTTGTCTTCCTTCGACTGTGTGGCTGAGATCAATCGTGTCCCTCTATAAAAGGCCCCATTCTGCAATAGTAAGAGAAGAACACAAGCATGGAGTTAGCATAGATTAGAGCTTTAGCATAGTTTTCTTTCTCTTCTCAAATTTTTTAGCTTCTTTTAAGATTTCTAGTTTGACTTCAGTTTTAGTAAGAAATCTTAAGTGTATGTGTTTGGTTTTCGAGGTGGTTTAAGATTTTGCCAAATTATTGGTTAGTTTGTTTAATTCTTAATCATGTGTGAGTTGTTTACTTTTTGCCTAGGGATTTAGTAGTTTATAAAAGTGTTGTTGGATCATGTTTTAATTTAAAGGATTATGCTTATCTTCATTATTGGCTTGATTTCGTTCTATCAAGTGTTATTCATGTTGTGAGTGGATTTATGGCCAAAATTTGTTTGCACAATTGAAACAATCGGGTGAAAAAGTGAAAGGTGACATTTGGTTGTTGGACTGCTTGATTAAGCCTACGATGGAGTCGTCTTGAAAGAGAGATTTGCATGTTAAGAGGACTAGAGAGTAATCAAACATATTTAACTTGAATTAAGACAAATTAGTTTGAAAAAATGAATTTTGCTTAGTTTAGGTTGATTTCGAAAGAGTGGATCAAATTTCTAGATCGATTGCAATTCCTCGAGATTAACCGATTAGAGAAAAGCATATGATTATCATTTTGATCCAATACCCTTTCATAACTACGGGAATTCCTAGACATATTTTTCTCTTTGATTGATTCATATTAGTGAATTAGAAGTTGTTTAATCGAACCCTTTGTATTAAAATTTTACTTAGCGCATTCTGATAGACAAGACTCGGTAATTTACATTGGTCCCTGAGGAACGACATCTTTATCTATACTACGGCTACTCATGCGCTTGTAGTAGTTGATCAGCCTACATTTTGTGCACCATCGTTCTATGTTGATATCTAGTTAGGAAAATATTGGTGTAAGTACCCTTGATATTGCCAACCATTGGAAATATTTTCTTTCAGAAACAACTCTTGTGGGCTTCGTAGCAATTAAAGGGAGAACTATATATGCGCTTAACTCTAGATTATATTGGTTTAAAGTTCCTTTGGGGTTGGCTAAAACTATAGGAACACTACCAGTGAACCATTTTGGGGGCCAACAGTGCAAGCCTTTCTCAATCATGAAAGTGATAGTAAAGACTTTAAATGTCGCTTCTAAGTCACTTATGGTATACGGTTGCCATTAAGAGAACATGAAACCTTACAAAGGGCCCAATATAAACTAGGATTTATTAAGAGATTGACATGCCATGGACTTAATGAAAAATGAAGAGCCAAGACTGTTTCGAGGGTTTACACTATGATCCCATTCATCGTTGATGGATAAGATCATAAGTTTCAGGTCTAATTTCAAATTAGGAGGAAACTTATGGAAGTTGTCAAGTCTCAACTGGAGTATAGAATTTTATCAGCTTTTACATAGGTATTTTTAGTTCATATTCATCAATGTCATGTGTTTGTATAATCCCAACTGTATAATAAGGAAATACTGATATGATAGCTATTACACATATCATCTCCACTTCTAATCGTTATCTCTTTCTCATTATAAGAAGAGATGCAAAATTCAGTTTGATACTTGAAATTAATTTGTGATTCGATGGGAGCTAATTTTTTGCCTTTTTGTTTGTCTCATAAAAGTATTCGCTTGAACAATTTTGAATAAGGTAATAAGGAGAAAAGTAATATTGGATAGGGCTCAGCACAGCTATTACAGTGTTTCACCTAGTAATTATTGCCTATATTATCCTCAGTGTCACTAATATTAGATTGCTAAATAACCAAACAGGTGTTGATGTAAATGGTATATAATCGATTGCTAGAATTAGGGTTTAAGAGTAATAATTACATGTATGGATCAATGATGAATATTCGACAAATAAATCATGCATTTTTATAGTCATAAATATATGATTTTGGCTCAAAATAACTATTATATTAGAACGTCTATTTGCATTTTATTTGTTTTGTAGAAAATTATGAAAAAAAGGAAGAAAGTGATGAAAAATGAAGAAATTAGGTCAAAAAAATTGAAATTGAAACAAGGCCCTGATTTCATTTGAATCCTAGTTTTATAGTTGTGAGGTTACTTTTCTTGTTTTTGTTTTAAAATAATTGTCATTCATTATTGATTATTTTTGTTCAAGTTGTGTCAGTTAGCTTTCGTCCTCACGCCTAAGCATGCATGGGTTTTATCTCACTCTGGCATTAATTCTAATTCTCCCTTTATTATTTCCTTGCTTCCAAAGTTGATTGTTCATTTGAGCCCCAAAAGTGTCATATTCACATGGTTTTGATAGTAAAAAGGGCATCTTGTTTTATTTTGTTTCTTCTATTAGTTTATTATTAAAATTATTCTAAATTTTTGTTGTCATTAATATTAGTATTGTCATCATTTTTTTTTTCATAACTTAGCCTTCAATGTTTTTTTATAATTTAGTGTAGTTAGTGATCAGTTAGCTTTACGTCAATTAATGAGTCTTAGCACCATTTTCTATTAGTGATAATTAGTAACGAAGTGGCTTAACTTCATATTACCATCTTCGTGGGACGACCTATACTCGTCGGATGTTACTACAAGTTAGATGTCGTGTGCTTGCATTAACATTTCATATCAACAAGTTTAGATGAAGGCTAATTTATGATTAAAAAAATGAAAAGAGAAGATCAATGACAATAGGGTGGCTAACACCATTTAACCCCATGAAATAAAGTAAACTAAATTAGCATTAGGTGAAGACTAATTTATAATTTTAAAACATGATGATAATACTAATATTAATGATCACAAAAATTTAAAATAATGTTAATAGTAATACTAATAGAACAAATGAAATAAAATGCCCTTTTACTATCAAAACCATGTGAGTTTGACTTTTGGGGCTAAAATGAACAAGTCCACTTTGGAAACAAGAAATTAATAAAGGAAAAATTAGAATTAATGTGAAAGTAAGCCAAAAGCTATGCATACCCAAATACAACTTGAAGAAAAATAATCAATAATGAAGGAAAATTAAAAAGAAACAAAACAAGAAAAGCAACCTCACAACTATAAAGCTAGGATTCAAATGACAACAAAACCCCATGAAAAATAAAATAGAGCATGGAAAAGAAGAAACAGAGCACCAAAATGACTGTAAATTGGGCCAAAAATTTGCAAATTAATACAAATCAATTGCTCAATTCTCCATAAAAGCACACAATAGGGAGAAACTACTCAAATTTTTCAACGATGACTTCCAAGCTCTTGAACCCGAAAATGGGGAAGAACCTAGGGCTATTAAAATCTGAAACAGAGGAAATGATAGAATATAGATCGAGAGAAATAAGCTCTTAATTGCTAGCTATTGGATTGTGTCCTACACCTCCCTTTCAACCCGTTATTTATGCATGAATTTTCCAGCTTAATTTAGTTTCTAAACCCACAAAAATCTATTGTTTTGCTGATTCTTTGCAATTTCCTATTCATGAGGCTAGAACTTGGAGAGAGAATGTTGGAGTATGAAAGTGGGTATTGTCCCACATTGATAAAATTCAAAGAATATGATAGTGGGTGTTGTCCCACATTGATGAAATCAAAGGGCTTGAGCATGTATATAAGCTTGTGAGTTACTCCACCTATTGGCAATTGGTTTTGGGATGGAACCTCATTTGAGTTTATATGCATGACTCGTTGTTGAAAGCCCAAATGATATACAAAATTTAACATGGTATCAGAGTAGGTTGCTCGATCTTAATTTGCCACCGTTCCCGTTTGATTAAAATTGTGTGCACGTGTTGGGTCTTGTTA
>NCQV01017575.1:1318-17978 GCA_002740545.1 Lophocereus schottii | reverse complement strand
TTTGGTGGGGTGGGGCGGGTGGGTTTTGGTGTGCTTGTCTACAGTTCGTGTTTTTCCGAGATGTGACGGTATCTAGCGCCCCTGGTTGGTTGAAGTATGTCTCTACTCCTTGTTTATTGTGCTCTCCGGCTCATTTTCTCCTCCTTGGCTTTTGGTTTGCAATCGTTTTCTCTTTAAACCTTTTCCAAAAAAAAAAAACTGTTTTATGGGTCTTAAGGAATCAACCTCTCTATGGGTAGGAATACCGGTAGGGGTAAGGTTGTCTACAGCTGGATCTCCCCAGACCCCGCGAAGGTGAAATTTGATACTTGAATCCTAGGATTTGACTTGACAGTGTGAAATCTTGTAAAGGTCACACCAATTGAGAAATCGCAAACTTGATAATGGCATTCTTAATGAACCTAAACAAATCAAAAGCTCTTGAGAAATGGTGATTGGTTAGATTTAAGTATTTCACTTTACTTTGAAAGAGGGTTATGATATTTCGATTGGTCGGTTTTAAAACAACTCTTTGTGGAAGAGGTGCTTGATTGATACATGAATTGAGAGACTACTTGTTTTTATAATCAAGTAACCGCTTGATTATTTAACCACTGGGTTAGATAGTATATTAATTTAATTTCAATCTCAAATTTCAATATGCTTAGCCTATCTTGAGGGAGCAAAGCTCAATAGATTGACCTAGTCCTTGCTGGAGAGACCTTGATTTACGACGACACCACCGTGCACTTGCAAGTCTATTAAGTTTTTGGCGCCATTACAGGGGACAAGCATCGAATATTGGGTTTTTCTCGCTAGGTTTGACTAAGCATTTTGTTTTTCTTTAAAAAAAACCAAAAAAATTGAAAATTAAAAATTAAAATTTGAAAAAAGACAATGGCAATTTTCCATTTCGTCCAATTCGAGCATAAGTTGTTTTGGAAGTATTTTAAACGATTAAATGTTTTTCTTAATCAGTGTGGTTAGTGTGTGGGTAAATGGGAGATTTTGCACATTGTTTATGAGGGTGTGAGTAGTGAAACTTATACTCTTTTAAAGTACTGGGGTTTCCATGGTAAGAATGTTGATGAGGTATGGTATTTGCTTAAGTGGATTGCTTGAGATTCACTTGAGTTTGAGAATTTTAGTCATGTTTCTGGATATTCATTCTCTGATTCTAGTGCATTCTATGCTAGATCTTATTATACCCTTTTTGGTGTGACTTGTGTAATTTTTTTGAGCATGATATGAATTTGTATCCTTATTATGCATGCCATGCTCAACCTGACTTTACATCATCCGTGGACTATACTGATGTTATCCTGACCTTACCTGATTTATCCTTCCCTTTCGCTCGCGCATGGGGCTTGAGGTGGGTGAGCATTTTGGGAAAATTGATAGGTTTAGTATTGTTGATGCATGTTTTGAGTCAGAAGATATTTTAGATGAGGTGTAAAGTCTAGTTGAGCCTCTTTTAGAGGGGTCATGTGATGTGTTTGCGCATGAGGTGTTTCTGAACCTTGGTTTTGATAATAGTGTTTTAACCAATCCCTTAGTTCATTCAATGCATCCCCTCTTTGTTCACTATCCTCTCTACCCCCTAGTATTACATTGATGTGCCACTGATAAACCTATGAGTTGTGATGGTAATGTTGATTTGAGCTATAAGGATAACATATTTGATATGCTTGGTGGGAGTGTTAATAATTTTGTGTCTTTAGGTTACTTTAGTCGATATAATGCCTCCCTTGACCCATATTGCATGTACCTAATGGATGCACCTAGAAAAATCATGTGGAATACTTTCTTTGATTTCTATCTTAACTTTTCCATGGCATTTGGCTCGTTGAAGAGAGCATTAACTTTCTTTATTATGATTATCTTGCTTGTCTCTTACTATCATGCTTGTGAATCCCACGCTATGGTGTTCGACAAGCTTCTACATGCATTGACGACGTCTATTATGACGAGCCAAGTCTTGAGTTTGAGATGGAGCGGCTGATGCTCAACTAATTACCCCATTTATGAGGAGGTATTGGCTTAGGTGCATCCAGCACCTAACTTGGTGAGATTGGACTCTTTTGTTTGCCCCTTTGCCTTCTCCTCACTTATTTCCTTTGAATAATGCTTTATTTAAGCATGGCAGAAGAGTAGTTTCTTGTTTTCCATTTTGGTTTTTAGTTTGCATACTAGTTAGAGCTTGTAGGTTTAGGTTTCCTTTCTTTTGCAATGGTGCGTTCTATTTTTGGTTTGTATGTAGGATTGTATGGAGTGATGGTGTGGATTGAATTCAGGTGCCTTCGATGATGCTTTGCTAGGCACATTAGTTTTCCTGAGCTCGAGTAACTGTTGGTGTGTCATCCCTTTTGGTGCTAAAATTTATGAAGGTTTTATAAATATTTCTTGTTTTAACCCTTGTCTTGGTTGAGAACTTTGTTATCCGTTGGTGTCCTTACACTAATGCTGGCACATTAAAGTCATTTTATGAGCTAGATGAGGCTTTGATAGATATCCTGTGAGACTTTTGAGCCTTCTTTAGACTAATTCATCATGTTTAGTCTCATGTTCTTTTATGTGTGTGACTCTTTCATGTTACATCTCTAGAACTTGGCTATATTCTTGTTTAAAACTATATTTGCATGTGCATATTTGATGATGTGATAGAGGCATTCTTTCTCTGGATATTTTAGCCACATAGACAAATAGCATACCCTTGTGTTACATATTTATGCCCTTTGCTATCCCCTTTGAGCTATGATACTTTTTGTGTTGTGATCACTTCATATTAACCATTGGCCAAACACATATTCCTAACTTTTATGCCAAGTTTACGGAGCATTACTTTATGTATGTAGTGGGTGGTTTTGGGGATAATTGAGTTTAAGGTGGTTTTGGTATGTTGATTTATTAAGGGAATGATGATATTGAGTATTTAGTTGTGTTTCCCTCTTGTTTGGGTTGTATATATATGTATTAGGTTATGAGTTGATAGCTAGAGATCCGATCCTTTCGCTAATTGAAATTTTCATTTCATGTCCCGAAAAAAGAAAAAGTAAGAAAAGAGAAAAATCATATTGGAAAAAAAGAGAAAAGAGGAAAAAAAACAAAAAGACAAATATGAATAAGTGACTGGCATTGGGCATGTAAATAGCTTGAGTTCCTTTCTTTATCAACTCATTTCCTATATGATTCATTAAGGTATGTTTCTTGCATTGTTAGGGTTTGGAGTATTGGTGAACTTGATGATTACTTGGTGCCTTGTTCGTTGCTCTCTTGTCATTTAGCTAAACAAATCCACATTACCGAAATTTGTTAGTTCACTGCTTTCGCTCAACTAGTTTAGCCCACATTATAGCCCAAGTAAAGTCCTCTTGATTATCTTATACACATTGCATTATTAGTGGAGGAGAATTCGAGAGTCCTGACAAGTATATGGTAGATTGCATCTTTGAAATGAGTCTTGAGTGAACCTATGTTATACTTTAAACACATGAGTGAGAGTGATTCACATTTCCTAAAAGTAAGGTTCTACCGGTCCATTTAGTTGTACACAATCTCATGTACTTGCATGATGTACTTCCTGGTTCTTTGGAGGTGATCAAGTTTGCTATCGAACTTGTGGTCGCATACTTCTTTGAAAACATTTCCCTTCTCCTAATTTTGAAATGTCTGCCAGTGATTGATATTCTTGCTTGTTTTGTGGTATCTATTGCTTAGGCGACGGATATTGTTATGTTTTGAAGTCCTAGATGAATCTCCTCTTGTTGGTTTTATCTTGTGTTTTTTTGAGGACAAATAAATGTTTAACTATGGGTGAGTGATGAATGTCATATCTACATAGGATTTCATGAGCGCCTGTGCATTTTACGACATTAGTGTGCTTAATTGTACGATTTATGCCCTTATTTCCACTATTACACCTAATTTCACTTGTATTTAGAGTGGGAAACTGATCCAGCCGCCACCGCAGTCTGGCCATGGTGGGTGCACCGACCGTCATGGTGCCTCTTTCCCGAGTCGGCTTGATTTCTTCGCGGCTGTTCGAATTCTAAACAACTTTTTATGCTTGCGTACAGCATTTTTGAAATAAAAGGCCTGTTTTCAGCCTCCTTCATCATCCCATTCCAGTCTACTAAAATACAGTATCTAGATTAGGATTAGATTATATTAAAGAGACGGAGAGTAAATTGAAGTGGAGATTTTACAAAAGATTCCAACCCTGGTTTGCAATGGTTGTTCAAGCACATTCTAGCTGAGTAATTCTCTTCTATTCTCTTCTCTTATTTTAGGATGTTTGTTACTATGAATTTGCTTTTGATGTTTTGAGCTTGGATTTATGAAAATATTGGTTAATTTCTCATTCTGTCGTTAACCTCTTTGAGTATTTTGGAGTTGTTAGATTGTTATATCGAATCTTGGATGTTTATTGTCTTGTGAGAAACTTGACCACTTTCTTGCATGTTTTGTGTATTGAGTGAAGAACTTAAAGGTGAAATTCAATACTTGAATCCTAGGATTTAACTTGATAGTGTGGAGTCTTTAGAAGGTCACACCAATTAAGAAGCCATAGATTTGATAATGGCATTTCTTAATGAACCTAAGCAAATCAAAAGCTCTTGAGAAATGGTGATTGGTTAGATTTAGGTATTTCACTTCACCTTGAGACAGGGTTATGATACTTCGATTGTCGGTTTTAAAACAACTTGTTGAGAAAGAGGTGCTTGATTGATAAATGGATTAAGAGATTTCTTGTTTTGTATAACCCTTCATTATTTATCCACTAGATTAGATATTAGATTAATTTAATTTCAATCTCAAATTTTAATCTGCTTAGCCTATCTTGAGGGAATAAAGCCCAATTAATTAACTAGCCCTTGCCAGAGACGACCTTGATTTGCTACAATGCCACCGTGCGTTTGTGGGCCTATCATAATGTCAACAACAAAACCCTTGAGGCCATGTATCTTCTTATAACTGGCAAGCCTGTTAAGTACTCTCGATACATCCGAGACTGCATTCAAAAATCAGTTCTGTTATGCGTCCTCCCCCACTACCTTGCTTGAACTTATTAACTTTGGTCTTCAATCATTTTTGGGTGTCCCGTGACAATGAGATCCGTGAGACCAAGTCTGTCCTAGTCATCACCCCGGCTTCCTTTAAAAACATTCAGCTCTTTAAAACTAAGACTGGCGCCTAGAAGTTCAATAAGGATATGACTCCAACAGAGAAGGATAGTGTCTCCAATAGGTTTGGCTAACATGTGAAACCACGCACCATGTCTCAAAAATCAACTCTGCCTCCCTGTCTCCTTGATCGTATTCTAGTGCTTGATGAGCGCGTCTAGAAGCTCTAAGAAACTGCTGATAATCTTGAGTATATAATGGTGCAACATATTGATATGCTAGATGGTATTGGTCATAATTAAGCTGTCCTTGACCACGCACTTACAAATCCTCCTGACTAACCAATTTTTTTGGGTCCATCAGAAATTAGGCAATCTCCTCCATTTCAGGAGTTTAACTCACCAGTGTACTTTCAAATATGTTCTATTATCGTTTGCGTGTTTAAAGTGCTGCCTATGCTGCTTAGCTGATCTCTACCATCAGCAAGTTTTCCAATTCCAAGCCCTAATTTCTTATATTTTAGTATATTTTGCTTTTAAATTTACAAAAGTTATTTAAAACAATTCTATTGGTCTGTTGAGGCATTTATTTTGCTTCATATTTCCCCTCTTTCTTGATGAAAGAGGGGGATAAATTATGGCACTAGTATGTCAAGAAGTCAGCCGTTTATGGTAATATGGTAAGTTGTGTTATGATATCACAACTTGCTAAGTTGCTAATATTTGATACTCTTGACTTGATATCCTTAACTGTATAAGGTGATTGGTATATTGGTGGAAATACTATTACTATTGATTATGATAGTACAACATGGCATGCTCTTTATATAACAAGATTTATTCAAGCCTAAATGGTTTATAAAGCTAGTTTTGTCTTCCATCAAAAAGAGGGGAGATGGTTGACTGCCTTAGTGGCGAATGGTTTTGACAAAACATAAAATTAACTATGGATTAAGCTATGAAACTTAGTGATAAACAAATTCAAAATAAGCAAGGTCAAAGTAATTCTTTTATAATGTCTACTCGAATATACGTTTATGGATAGAAAATATGTGGGCATGATTTAATATCAAAGGATTTTGTTTGACGATTATTTGGAGTGTTAACTAAGAAATTATTTTCTTAAATGATGAACTTATTCAAAATTTGAATTTTAAATATTACGAATCATAAAAGATTGCTTGATTCTATCCTAGTGATGACATTATCTTACTATGATTTTATATAATTACGAAAATTGTGCTTGCGCTCTTTACGTACATGATGCTTGCCATGTCTAAAATATATGATCTGATCTTGCTAGAAAAATGAAATCTTATGAAATTGACTTGGCTAAAGAATAAAATCTTGTTGATTGTGTTGGAGAAATGGGATCACATGGGAATTATTTGCTAAAGATTTAAGATCCTTAAGCTATCCTTGACATAATATTATAATGCAAAGTAATATTAAAAACATCAAAGGATGATGACATATTACCCACAGAACAAATCCATTATGATTTTATTTGATTTGATGCATTTGAAATGCCAGCAAGCAATATCTAAATAACAAGAGCAAAAGAAAGATTGGTTGTAGTAGAATGTCGTCATTTGCCTTCACTAAATTGATTGAGAATCAAATTAGATTTGTAGAAAAGATTTCAAGGGCCTAAAGTGAGATTTCAAAATATTCTAACCAGAAACTTTCTTTCTTAGCTGAAGGAGACAATTACCGCTCATGTTGTATAAAAATGCCGTAAGTATACGGTGTAGTTGTAACTAGCAACTAGCAGGTTCGGGTCGTATCTACAGCGAACTTGCTTTCAACTTCCAAAACTAATAAATCTACTCAATCTAGGAAAATCAAAGTTGTAGGTTTGGATATAAACTAAGAGAATGATAACAACTAAAGAATTGAATAAGAGAACAAAATATTAAAATGCCTAGGTTCGAATTAAGAGCACGATTATGCCAGCCAATCAATTACTAACCCCATTAAACAAAACCAAGCATGCATGATGAATGGATAGATTGCCAATCAAGCCCAGCTCCTCCCTCTCTCAAGGATCAAATACTAATCCTAGAACTAGAGGCACCCATTTTCATGGTACTAAGTTAAAGGATTACAAGGTCTAAAAGCTATAATCCCAATTAAAACTTCAATTATTTTCATATCAAAATCCTAATTGACTACTAAGTCACGCTAGGTAAAGGTATCGTCTCTCAAAACTTCCCTAAACCCGAATAAAAATGGATGAATGCTCTTTCAAGTAATTCATCGAACACATGATGCACAAAATAGAAATCACAAATACAAACATAGGGAAAGTAAGGGCTTTGGGGCTAAATTATGATTCAACTAAACATAATCAACATTAATCTCAACCAAAGTTAGGGAATATAGCTTAAAATGATATTGAATACCACAATCACAAAACCCAATTCAACAAGCATGGTTCACAAAAAACCCTAGAATATTAATGGACGGTAGAGAGAGAATCAAGAAACAAACTTGAATTAATCGTATGGGGAAAGTAGAACAATTTGCAATGGTAGCCAATTCAATATAAAAGTACTGAAAAAATCCCTTAACAAAACCCTAAAAATCGCCTAAGAAAAGTGCTCTCAAAGAAAAGCAAAAAATGTTCCAAAATAGCCCTCGGAAAATAATTAAGTCGCGAAAACCTGGGGGACACACGAATGTGTAAAAATGCATAGCCAGCAATGCAACTTTGGAGGAACTTTTTGCCTCAGGTACATGACCGTGCAAAAGTGCATGACTAGCCGTGCAACTTTCTGGCTTTAATTTTCGACTTCCACAGCCATGCTGACATACACGGCTGGCCATGTAAGTGTCTTCCTTTTAATTCCTGAAGCCTATGACCCTTCTATTTGATCCTCAAACCTCGTTCCTTCCCATAGTGTTACTCCTAGCTCATTTTTAAGCCAATAAGTGATGAAATTCTTCCAATTAAGACTAACACACCTACAAAAAGGAGATTTGGTCCGAATAAGATAATCATGAGCAAATAGGAGCACATTTTTGCCGAATCGTCCACTAATCTCAAGGAATATATGAAAAAGGTTGGTGGAATTAAAGGGTCCAAATGGTAAAGGTAGATATTTGCTAATTTCCCTATGCTTATCTCTTGCTTGACCCTAACCAAGGCTGCTCTTGAATGATCAGAAAGGAAAATAAACCTTTGAACCCATTCTCCTCAAGAACGGGATGACAAATCAACAAATTAAGCTAAATCATGTAGTAGAGGCGACCAAGCTAAGGAGTGAAAACATTTTCGATAAACACACACACACTACCATCCATAATCACCCTACCCAAATGCAACACATCAAACTCCCCAATATTAAAACACATAGTAGGACAAGATCTTCCTCAACACATGGTGAGTAAGCAAGACTGGTAGGATCTCACTTTGGGATAAAGTAGAGCACTTCTCTCAATGTATTTGGAATACGTAACAAGGATGCACTCAATACTGCATGCCATTAGGCAAACTACTATAGGCTTAGTAGAGTTCTCAATTCTCAACCAGTTGATGCAAAATACAATATGGCAATCATGAGGACTTGCAAAGAGGATGTAATTGGGCTAAGGTCAAGAGTGAGAAGTGGAATAATTTAGGAGAAGTGGAGCTATAGTCAAAAGAGTAGGGAGCAAGAACACTTCCACAACCTATGTCAAGATAACAACTTCACACCATAATTGAAAATTGAGCAACAAACCCCACAAAAACCTCAAGGGAGGAATCAAACAAGCTTATTGTAGTAGTCCTGTGATAACCACTTTATTCACAACTTCTCTATTTCTTTCTTTTCTTTTCTTTTTCTCTTTTCTTTTTATACTTTCTGTCTCTTTATTTTTTTTCTTTTCTTTGAGAAGCAAAAATAGAAACATGTGGATAACATTGAAAACACAAAACCAATTCACAATTCCTCCAAAATAAGCCACCAATATGGTGCCCAAAGTGGATCAACTTCCCAAGCACACCCAACTAAAATCTGGAAGTGTTGTTTCACTAGACCTTGACAAGGGTATAGAGAGTAGTCATAGGCCAAGTGTGTAGTGGATGGGATGCAACAACAAAAATAGGAAGAAGGCATAAAGGGCTAGCAAAAGGGGAAGTACACATCAATGGGTGGCTTTTCTGCTTATGTAGCTATATGAAATAAAGATTTTCTCAATCATATCAACATATGCAAATGCTAAATGCGATTTTAAAAAGAACAAGACCAAGTTCTAAAGATGCATCATGGAGGAGTCACGCATGAAAGAAAGTATAAGACTATATGTAATGAATCGTCCTCATACTCAAAGATCTCATAGGTAAACCTACCACAGTCATGCAATTTCGAAATATGTCCCCCTTATCAAAGTCAATCAAGTCAAACCACATGAGTCTCAAGGAAAATTTGCATGCAACATGGGGCAGAGGAATTACAAATGGCAATGTCAAGCATAGTTTCATAAACTCACACCAGGATAGGCCACAGTTCAATACACAATCAATATGATCGATCGATTATCACCCCTTGTATTCTCATCATAAGAGGGGTTGTCGCAAATTTTTATTCATTTTTTTAGAATTAATAAAACTAACTAAGAATCAAGAAAACATATAAAGGATAATGAAGAGAAGGGTCAGAACGAATACCTGACAAAATTATGAATGCCCAACTCGATCACTTCTCTTTTTATGATGCGAAATCTAACCTATATGCTCTGAGCTACATGCTCTAGTAATTGAAAAATGCAAAAACAACCTAGTGAAACTGTATGAAACCCTATTTATATGATGCGAATGCAAGTGATGCGAATTGACCCAACCCTAGAATCTATAATTTTACCCAAAGAGCTACAACCTCACCCCCATGCTCGAGACTTTCATTGATCTCAATAAAAAACACACATAAAAAGAACAAGGGAAGGGAAAAAACTCATGGTACAAAAGGGAAAAATGGGAGGGACGAGGGGAGAAGAAATGACATATCGTCCATTTTCTCTCTCTCTTTGTTTTAAGCAAATGCCTCAGGTTGCCTCCCAAGAAGCACTTGTTTAACGTCCTGAGCTTGAACCTTACCTCAGGCAAAAGATGATGACAAAATGAAGAGAGCTATAGTAGTTGAAGTAGTGGATGGTGACGCATCCAACACTTCCTCAGGATGGAAAGTAGTCCGTCCCAAACTAGTAGTGATAGGTAGAGGTAGATAAGGCAAGATTATTGATCTCATATGAGGTCCTGCATCCCTATCGGTCATCTTGAATCCAGAGACAACTGCGGGAGGGGTGGAGGGAATAGGGGCTGCAAGATCCGGTGGACACTAGGAATTGAAGATGGTGTGGGTAAGGGAAAACAGAAATCGACCCACTCTCCACACAACTGGAATGACATAGTCCCCGCCTACGCATCAATCACAACTCCCGCAATAGCAAGGAATGGCCTCTCTAGGATGGGGGGGCCTGGAAGTTTTCATCCATGTTAAGAATGATGAAGTCACAGGGGATGACAAACTTACCCACCTGAACTAGAACATCCTTCAGAATACCTATAGGTTGCCTGGTGGAGCAATATGCTAGTTGAATAGATACAATGATAGACGTCAGGTCCAGTAATTTTAGCTTCTTGCAGAAAGAGAGAGTCATTAGGCTCACAGTAGCTCCTAAATCTTAGTGGTCTATCTCAATTTGCATATCTCCTATGCAATATGGGATGGAGAAGCTACTAGGATCCTGCAGCTTTGGTGGTGTCCGTCTCTGTAAAATCGCACTGCAGGCTTCTCTAATGGGAGCCANNGAAGCTTCCAAAGGCTCTCCTTTCATGAAAAGAAGCTCTCTCAAAAATTTCAGAGAGGTGGGTGCTTCATTGACATCCTCTAAGAAAGGAACACTGACATATATCCTCCTCAGAACATCTAGGAATCACGTGAATCTGGGCTCAAGCTTAGATAGCTTGGACCATGCCACCCTCTAAGGGAAAGGTACAAGTGGCTGATAAGGGCGAATTGAAGGTGAAGGACTAATCTTTCCGTTAGAGCTTGAACTCTCTTCTTTCTTCCTCCCGTATGTTCCTGCAAAATTAAGAACTGAAACTATCTCTTGGAGAACCATCACGAGGCTCCCCTCTAAGCCCTCTCCCATCGCAAAATGACTTTAATATGACCCCAGGGGTTGGTCTCACGCTAACTAGGTAGATGCCCCTTAGGCTGAGATAGATGATTAACTTGTTGAGCTATATGGGTGATCTGGGTATCCATCGCCTTCTGATGGGAGGACGTAGCATCAAACTTGGAGGTCAGTTGATTGATCGACTCACCAAGAGCTTTATTACTCTTGGTTTGGGTCGCTATAAAATGCCCTATGGGGCTCTCTAAGTTGGACTTGGGCTAAGGAGGTGGACAGGGTTGGTTGTATGGAGCTCTATATTGGAAACCGGGCGGCTGCATAGAACTCTAGGGATGAAGGTTAGGGTTCTTGTAGAGAGGATTGGGGTGACTCTTCCAACCTCGATTGTTGGTAGTGGAGTAGGAATTATTCTATGGTGGGGGTTTAAAGCTATGCAGAGCGTTAGCGTGCTCAATGGTAGAGGGAACATTGTAGCATTCAACAATTGCGTGACCCTACACATCACAAGTCTTACGAAAAGCATAAACATCTATTGGTGACCCCAAAGAACTACCCGAAATGAGAGGAGGGCCCAATCTTATCCACCCGGCTAGCTAGAAGTGTCACAACATCAACCTTATACCTGCAACCGCTCCTGTCTAGGGTGACTCTCTTACTCAACCAGTGGTAATCATTGGAAGTCATCTCTTCCAACAGAACCTTTGCCTCTTCTAAAGACTTCCCTATGAGAGTGCCTCCCGTTGCAGCATTTGCTGATATCTTCACTGACTGCTCTAACCCATTATAGAATTTTTGGACTAAGAGCTAGTTAGGAACACTATGATGGGGGCATTACCGCTGAAGGTCCTTGAACCTCTCCTAAGTTTTAAATAGGGCTCCCTATCCTGCTAAGCAAAGTAAGTGGTGTCTGTCCCTAGCTTTGCAGTCTTGCCAAGTGGGAAATATTTGCTGAGTAAGGCTTTGGAGAGAACTTCCCAATTAGTGAATGAGTTGGGCTTCTTATTCTGGAGCTAGTCCCTAGCTCTATCCTTATGTGAGAAAGGAAAGACTCACAGTCGAATGACATCAGTGGACACCTCGTTAAGCTTAACAATATCGTATTTCCTAAGGCATTTGTGAAGATGCATATTGGGTTGTCTGAGGGCTGTCCACCAAATTGATCCTTCTCCACGAAAGTTACAAGGGAGAGGCTGGGCTTGAAGTTGTTAGCCTTAATCAAGAGGCTAACAATGGATGAAGTAATGCCCGATGCTTATGGTAAGGCATGGTCTTGCAGCACTCTATTGTCTCGCTCAGCCATCATAGCTTCCATCTTCTTCCTTCTTCTCAGTTCTTTGCCATGCTGTCATGTGGTTGCTTTGATCTTAGGATTGAATGGAACAAGGTTTTTATTCCCTTAACTCCTCCTGTGCAGATGAAGCAAACACTACCTAAGTATAAACGGTATCGAGAATGTCAGTTTTCAATTTCACACAATTCAAGCATGAACATTTCTGGAGTTATTAATCGAGGCTTAATGATTGTCGTGCTCAATTGAATCAAAATTTTGAAAAATCAAAAATCTATGAGATCATCGCTGTGGGTTTGAATTCTACAAATCGAGGTTACGTTGAGTCTATTCGTCCTGGAGGTGTACTAGAATTATTAACTAGAACTCAAAACGGGGGATGGGTTTCTTTGAAAAACTAGCTTGGGACACTTATACATTTAAACAAGCTAAAGGGACCTTAGAAAATCCTATTCATGGTGAGTCTGTTTGTCATGTTAATCCGTACAACTAGGATCACTTTATAGATTATTTGACCTATCTTACTCTTATTGCCTCTTGTATTATGAAATTATTATTATAAGTCTTCTGATCATGATGTTGACGTTTTTCCATATCGTGATTATGTTAATGCTACATGTGCAAGTGTTGAAAAGAAGATAAATGAAATGACTAATTGAATGGTAACAACTATGAAGCAGAGCATTGCTGAATATTTTAACTGTTTCAACTATAGTAGGAAGGATATTAACTTGCATGAGACTGAATCTAGTTTAGGATCACCGAAACCTGAAGTTAGTTTCTATGATGATTTTGAGCCCTCTTATCAATCTAGGTCCAATTTGCAAGATGCTCAGCCTTTTCCTAGCCTAGACCAAGAGAGCAGCCTTCTTACATCTCTATCACTTAAACTTGCACCTCATACTAGCTCACCTGAGGGTGCCACTGAAGATGTCCTAGTTTATGCCGACCCACCCGCCCTATTTAATCCCTCATGTGCATTTGAGGTGGGTGAAGACCTTGGGAGCCCTAGTGAGTTAGATCTGAGCATCATGACTTACAATGAGCATCATAATAAAGATAAGTAAGAAGCTATGTCTTTACAAGAATCATGCGATGAGGTAATTGAGCCTACTATTTGGGACTTTGATGATGATATTCTTTTTGTGGAATATAAATCTTTTTCAAGTGGGTTTGATATTAATGAAAGTTTTGATGAGAGTTTCTATGCTAAATATGAATCTTTTTCTTTTGATCCCATCCAAACTGACTTTCTTTTTGAATCTTGCAAGTCTAAATTTATCAAGTATGATAATCTTGTCATTGTGAATTTTGGTTTCGAACAGACTCTTATGCCTTTTGAAATTAGCAGACTTATGGATTTCTGACCCACTATTTTGCCTAGACTGCTTATTTCTGCTAATAATCACATCTCTAGGCTGATGACCACTTTACTGGCTAATACTGAGTACATATGCCTGATATCTAATTTCCTCCCTATTTGATAAGTTGAAGTGGGCCCTTACTTGTACTGTATTGACATGGGGGATGTACTCTTTCTGTCTCCAACTCTATACTTTTTATTGTTTCTATGTTATTAGGAGTTGGTCTTCTGTGTTTGATAAGCTACTCTGTGCTCTAATGGGTTTTGATTTGAGCAGAAAAGTTTCGCTTAATATGGAGTGGCTGATGCCCCACATGCCTCTATCTAAGTAGATTTCAGGATGCTATAGCTTAGGTGTTTTTATGCACCTGACCTAGTATAATCATTCCTCATTTTCTTTTCTTTTCATTTTGTTTTGTTTTGTATATGGTTGTTGCTTTATTTTTCTTGTTTACTTTTTCCTTTTACAGTCATGTCCTTTTTGTTTTTAGGTCCCGATTTTTCTTTTTATATGTTTATTTTCCTTTTTCATTTTTGTGTTTAATGTTTCTTTTTACTCCTAATGAGGACATTGTGAGATTTAGGTGTGGTGGTAGGGAAACTTTGAAACTTTAAAAAAATTTTGTTGAAAATCCAAGAAGATTTTTGTTTTATTTTGGGGAATATATGTGCTATTTTTGATTGACTATTTTCTCTCGTACCTTAGTGTTAGGTTGTATACAGATTTGATGTGCATTGATAGAACTTAGTCCTAAAGTGTGATGTTTGTATACAGTCCTAACCCCTGATATTATTTCTAAGCAAGTTTGAGTGTGGTAGATGAACCCATAAGATTTTAAGCCTTTAAGACTAATCATCAGTTTTAGTCTCATATTTTTTTCTTTGACGTGTGTCTCTTCCATGATTGCATCTCCAAAGCTTGCTAAGTCACATTTAAAGTGTGCATTATGATAATATGATAAAGATATTTTTTTTGTTTTTATGAGCTACAAAGTCAAATTGCCACCCTTGTTTAGAATGTTTTACCCTTTGTTGGCCCTTTGAACCTTGACCGTTTTTGTTATGACCCCTTCATTTTAGCCCTTGGCCTAAATACATTTCCCTACCTCTAAGCGAAGGCTAGTGGGGCAACACTTCATTATTTGGGGGTAACTTTTGGGTAATTTATGTTAATGGGTTCATGTTTCATTGTAACCATTTGGAAATTGAGTTGTAGATGCCATTAATTCATTTTCTTCTTGAAATTAAAACAAGAAAAAAATCAAGAGGAAAAAAAAATGAAAAAAAGAACAAATGGAAAAAATTTGCAAGGAAAAGTTGAAAAAATAGAGTTGAAAAAATCTCAGAAATTCAAAAAGAGCTGTGAATAAGAGTGTTTGGTATGGATGTATCCTTGTATACTCATTTCTAGTGGTCCATGTTTTTGGAGTGTTCTTATTGTGCGTTGTGAGAGAGGGTGCACTCACCATAGTTGGTGTAAGTGTTGGTTGCTTATTAGCTTTGGTTTTTAGCTTCTCATTTCTCAAATTGTTTGTCCCTCTCTTACCCTTAATCTTTAGCCCCATTATAACCCAGAAAAGTTTTTTTGATTATTATTTTGCATTATTGCATTTTAGTGGTGGAGAATTGAGAATCTTACCAAGTGTATGTTAGTTTGTATGATTGGAAGAGAGTTCAGTGAACCTTATTATATTTTAAATACATGAGTGGGAGTGCTCCACATTTCCTTGAAAGTGAGGTTCTACCAGTCATGCTTGTACATAATTTTTAAGAGGGGTGAAAGATTGTGTGTAGATGTCATCAGTGGAGATTAAGAATTTTTTACTGCGCACATTGCGTTTATATGTGATCTAGTGCTTTCATTGCTTGAGCGATGCAGTAAATTGGAATGCGTATATATTTTGTCCCAGTGTTGTATATATAAGTTTTTGAAAAAAAGAGAAAAAAAAATTTTCGATTTATTTCTTTCATAGATTTTGTGGGTATATCTTCTGCAAACCGTCACGAGACTTTCCTCGTCCATTAGGGGTGACCTAGGGGTTTAAAGGGCTTGCTGCACATGCTAAGTACAACCGTGATTCCTAAGAAAGTTAGTTAGTATTTTCTTTTCTTTTCTAGGATTTTTTTATTTTATTTTAGTCGAGAACGAGGAAAACTCAGGTGTAGGGGCATTTGTTCAACCCAACATTATGATATTTTATATCCTTTTACTACCTAATATTTGCTCATAATAAATTAGTTAATTAGATTTTTAATGTGCTTTTATTGTTTTTGTAGACAGTATGGAGATTTGAATAAATTGGATATAAAGGTTAGAAGATAGTGTTGTTGGATCAAACAAGAGCAAAGACAAAAAAAGAAGGAAGAAGAGCAGGCTCAGTTTTCTAGCCCATGCTCAGTAGCCCACTTATCCTCACTTCAGGCCCAACCGGGCTTATATGCTTGCCCAAACCAGCTCTCTCTCCCTCGTTTCTTTCATTTTCTTTCTTTCCCCTGTTAGGCCGGACCAGCCGCCTCCTTCATTTCCCCTCTCCTCTTCCCTTCCCTCCGCTGGGCCTGGCCCAATGCCCTCCCCCAGGCCATCTCTTTTCTTTTCTCTCATAGGCTTGCCGCAGCGCCTGGACAGGCTTGTTTTTCACGGCCCAGGCGCGGCCCCTCTTCCCTCTTTGTTCCCTTTCACTCACGGACCAGTCCCAGTCCCAGTCCCTTTCATTTAATTGGTCACTTTTTGCATGTGCCATACCAGTTCCCCCCATCCTTTCTTCTTCTTTGTCGGGTTCTAAAA